>LGRX02035038.1:0-62420 GCA_001247695.2 Cymbomonas tetramitiformis | reverse complement strand
CTCCAACAGCTCCAACAGCTCCAACAGACCCAGCAGCTGCAACCCCTTCTGCTGCAAGCTCCCCAGGCTTTGCAATTGCAGCAGTCGCAGCCCATGCTCCTTCAGCCGCCGATCCAGCCCATGCTCCTCCAGCCCCAGCTCCAGCAGCTCCAGCAGCTCCAGCACCTCCAGCAACTCCAGCAACTTCAGCAACTCCAGCAACTCCAGCAACTCCAGCAGACCCAGCCATTGAATACCTCGGACTTGGGTAGGGCCTCGGGCGTCTCCATAGAGGAGTTGCAGAATTTGAGCATTCCTAGGTCTTAGGCGTAGTGTACATATTGTACACATTGTAAATATCCTTTTCTCTTTTGTTTGTTTGCCTTGTCTTCATATTTAAATTGCCTTGCCAATTTTTAGTGTAACACATGCATTCTGAATTTGCACACTTGCATAATTTGCAAGAAATCATTCATACTAAGTTTCGAAAAAAGCACTAGGTTGGGAGTATTTGCACAACATTATCTATCACACATATATCATACCCCCAAGCGTGCCTGGAAAAATACTCAAAACGACACAGCTACAAGTGATTGTTTGTTTGTACATGGTAGGAAAAAGTTCTTCACAAATAGCATTCAACCATTAATTTGTTTCAATGTGGTCTATAAATCTTCATCATGTGTACTTTTCATTCCACTCCATACCCCAAAGCCTTCCGCACCTCATATGTGCTCAAAACCAAGATTTTTTCGTAAATACTAGCTCTTATGATATTTTTTCTAAAATCCAAAATTGCGACGTTCATTGATAAAGTCGTGGTGCGGTTTGGAGACCTTCAAAACATGGGTATTACATACCCCACAACCACCCGCTAAGCGAACACAGCCCAAAAACAGCGATTTCCAGCCCGTTCAGATGAAAAAAATCTCCAAAAATCTCAAAATATAAAAAAATATATATTTTTTTTACTAATTTTGCCTCTTACAAGGTCTAGTGACTTTATAAACCTTTAAAAATGGTCATTATCACCCATTATGCATTTTCCGACGCGGGGGTATGCGACGGCTCATCACGGTTGCCTTATCACAACCAAACTTATTTTCAAAACTTTGTAAAGTTGTGTGAGGCGATGCCATATTGTGGAGGTAGTAGAAGAGTTGCTCCTCTGCTGTGAACTTTTTGTTCTTGTCCCTTCTGCCTAAGCTGTTATCCAAGTCACTTTTCCCCGAGTCAGGATTGTAGCACTCGGTTATTAGCTCCCTTAGAGTTCTTCCCAATCCAAGTTCTTCGTATTCCGGACTTGTGAGTTGCATTTCTAGAAGTGAGTCGAATTCCTTAAGGGTCAGCCGGACCGACTGAGTGAAAGATGTATACCCAGCTCGATGCTGCTCTGCACGTTGCCTGGACTCCTCATACAAATTGCTTTTTGGAATTTCCTCCAAGGAGCGTTTCGAAGTAGGAAGTCCACAGTTTTCAGATAGGCGGTCTTTCAAGTTTACTTTGTCTCGTGTCGCTATTTTTTTGAGTTGATCCAACACGCTAACCATATCATTTGCCTCAGTGCCGGGTGGGATCATATCAAGCGCACACGCAAGTATAAAGAAGTCCTGATCGGTTGCAAGCAAAATAGGAGAGCGAATAAACTATTGTATTTTTTAAATCAAGACAGTTGCTACCATGAGCTCTTGGTCATCGTCGTCTTCATCATCACTATTGTCAGGACCGTCGCTCGTATCTGCGTCGACATTTTCAAGGCTTTTGTCACTCGAATCATCACTTACGCGGCCACTTGTCCTTGATGGACCTGCCTCAGATGCTTGCCCGGCGTTGCTTTGTGCGCTTCTAAAGCTATCGGCGTCGATCCAAATATATCGAAGTTCTGTTTGTGTGAATGCGAAATCGGGATGTGTAAAAGCGCGCACAGGCGCCAAGCGATGCTCCAATGTATCTGTACGAGCTGTTTCCCCACGATGCACGCTTCCGGCTTCCGCGTCTTCTTCAACTTGCACGGCCAAAACGCCCGCAAGAGATGGGGCCACGCCAACGACCTCGCTGGTTGGAACAATCCTGACATCAGTATTTGGAGAAATAATTTCTTGTGGGCCTGCATATGTAGCGACCACTAGAAGGGTCTGGAATATAGCCGAGTATCCCAAGGTGTATAGCGTGCACAAAAACATTTATTTAATAGAAACGTGCATTTTTACTCAAATAAAGTATTTCGTTGTATTTGATTTTTTACTTGCTGCAGAAAAAGGCGTATCGTATCCGAAAGGCTTTTGAGCAATCGCGACAACTTTTTTGTTTTAATGTTAACTGTATCTAAAGCGGTGACCATCACGCGTCACGCCTGTCCTGCGCCTGCCTGAAGTATTTGCGTCACCGCACGTTGCTGCATTTTTTATGATCTGCCGCAACCAAGCCAAAGTTTCCCGATTCGTTTGCCGCATCGCTGAGGCTTCACTCCGGGCCCATCCATGAGGCACAATGTAATCAATCTGTCTGCGGAAGGCCAATCTGAAATGACTTTAATAGCAACAAATCACATACTTCCTGAGGAAGTATTGTATGTGTTCCTACCTTCAGATCGTCACTTAAGTGTCTGCCAGCACTGTTGACTGTTGACTGAGGTGCTGTACAAGAGTGAGCGAGAAGCAAATCAACCACAACGAGCCGGCGAGAGGGCTGCTTGGGCAGCAAGGGTCGAGGCACTCGAGAAGGAGCTCGTAGAATACCGTGTGCTGATGAAAAATTACGGGAATGGGGATTTTAGTGACAATTTTTAGCGTGCCTCAAAAGACACTGAATACAATAGAAGCACGGTGGATTAAAATCCAAAATGTCCGGATGTTCATGCAGTGTTTTACAAGTCGTAACACCTGGCCAGCAACACGATCTCAAGTCATATTCGAGTGTTCCAAGCATGGTGGTGGAATCTGAATGCGTGCTAAGAAATTGATACAACCTCGCAGCTTGTGTACACTCGTGGGAAAGCAACTTGAGTCACGACATCTCGGTTGGAGAACCAAATGGATATTTATATAGTCGTCGCGAGCATGATCGTATATATCCAGTATACATGTAAGTGTGTGGATGATCCTATACACGTGGTTTGTATAAACAATCGTCACACCATCAACAAGCACTCGACGCATCAGCATATTGCCATCGCATGTTGCCACATACGCATATCAATAGCGAAGAGGGAATATCGAGTGTGGATATCTTATATATACAAGAGATCGTCCATAAATCATATCATGCCATATTCTAGTTGCATGCGTACAACGCACCGTTTTATCTACACGTAACATATTGCTGTTGAGCTGACTCAGTATCATGAATGCATGCCCCCATATCTGGGGTGACTCAGCAGCTTGCGTCGTGCCTCCAGGCACATTTCCTCTGCTTAAGGAAATGCGGGGATCATTTGAATGTAACACTCACATGCGCACATCGGTAGTCATCCACATCCATATTTTTGGCGTGGATCGTCAATTTTCTTGCGTGGAACTGTTTAACGGAGAAAGTATTGTTGAGATAAATGCTTGCTTGTAAGGGAGTGACCGAGGGCTCGCAAGTTGACTCGTTGGTGCGAATGAAGGTTTCTGAGGTTGGCCGGTTGAAGTTTAGTACTGAACCATCTGAGCCCCTCTACAATTTCGCCACCAAGGTGCCGCTGCTGTGTCTCTGGAGCCGCTCTACCTCTGGCCCCTCGAGTCGCTTGAGCCATCTCTCCACCAACAAGCCCACGCTCGCTCGGGACCGGCGAGCCCGGTATCGAGAGAGAACGAGAGTGGGTGTGGGCACATGATGTCACTACTTGTCCAGATCGGGTTTATTTCTCTTTATTCCCTTCCAGGAGTAATTGTATTTCTCTATCTTCTCTCAGATTACTTCCTATCGTGCCACAACAAAAAGTGCATACCCCTACAATAAAGCGCATCATTTGCTAGGTGCCTTACGGTGCTATAGGCATGATCCATGCGGAGGACATGATCACTGCCACGAGATAATAACCTGGTGGGATTTCTAGGGCAACGTGACCCTTCTATGCGTGCACTTGCTATGCATGTATATTTTCTTATCAAATAACTTAATGCACTTTACTTCACGGCACCAATAAGACGATCATCAGTAGTGATCGGTGCAGGCGATGCCACCATGCATGGGAAGCATCCATGCACAATCGCAGATGCTGGTTGTTCGTCGGAATCCATGCGCTGAAGTGATCGCCTTTGCATGTCCTAGCATGTTGCAGCCTCCATCAGATCTTCCATGTGTACAATTTTATCTCTTGGTTTGCCCTGCGCATCGCCATACAGGGATGCATGAGGACATGATGCTGGGACTGTCTGATGCATCCTTCTATATAACATCCCTCACAAACAAGCAATGCTTCCGACGCGCCTTACACACAACAAATGCCGCGTTTGTATCAACATCTTACATGCTCATAGTATGCCTACCTTACGCCTCTTGTATCATTGCTCCACACGTTGGGGAAAGTACACGCACCGCAAGAAGAAAATCCAGATCGCGCTCCCAGGTGCCAATCGCCGACTGACTCATCTTATGATAAGAAATGAACCGAGCATTGGACGCGCATGGGAATTTCCCGTATCATGCCCAACCCTCCTACACAATTCCTACACCGCTACAAGGCCGTGCAGGTGTCCGGTGGAGGGTAATGTACCTTAACGGCGCCCCGCTCCACCTCCTGTTCCCACATGCCCCCGCAACCGAGCACAGCTCAATCCCAAAAGGCATTCCGCGTCCCAGCTCTCTGCGTCCCAGCTCTCCGGGTCCCAGCTCTCCGCGTCCCAGCTCTCCGGGTCCCAGCTCTCTGGTCCCAGCTCTCTGCGTCCCAACTCTCCGCGTCCCAGCTCTCTGCATCCCAGCTCTCCGGGTCCCAGCTCTCTGCATTCCAGCTCTCCGCGTCTCAGCTCTCCGCGTCCCAGCTCTCTGCGTCTCAGCTCTCCGCGTCCCAGCTCTCCGCGTCCCAGCTCTCCGCACGGGGATTTCAACAGCGAATCGAGCCGAAGCTCGCCACCTCGACAATGACTGTGAACAATTGGAGTGGACGCGGCCCATGACCTCGGCCACACCCTGCCATGAACTCGTCAGCTTTCTCGCATAACTATGCCGGCTCCACACAATTTGTACCTTCTAGACACCGACCTGAACGCCACGGCAGCGCTTGACAGCCATGGAGGGGCTGGAGGGGCTGGAGGGGTGCCGTGCATGGCGACCTTGTGGTTGATGCGCTGCCAGTCGCCGAGCGCAATGCTCGCGACCCCTCTCTCAGAGAGAAGCCCAACCAGCCCGCGGTGACCTGCAATACGCACAGCGTCTCCCTCCAAGCCGCCTTGAGCAACCTCCTCAGCACCGACTCTCCCTAAAAAAACTCGGCGAAGGCTAGCCGGCAGCCGCCTCCTTGGCTCGAGCCCAAGCTCAGGGAGGTTGCAGCTACGCGCGCGAGACTCCATTATCTACGTCAAGATACTAGGTCGACCAGATCCGAGTCCAGCATTCTACAAGCCTCGCCGCCTGCACATCGCTCCTGGAAGGCGGTCCACGCTCGTGAGCCGCACTGAGGGTGATGCCACCTGGACTGGTAGCTGTGGTGTACAGGGTTACAAATGTGCGCCACCCGCTGGATTGGTAGCTGGAATCAAGAAGGGTGCTGGATAAGGCTATTCTCATCTGGACCAGCGCCTGTGATACACAGGGCGCAACGACCTGTAGGGCGCAGCCACCATAGGGGTGATGCCACCTGGACTAGCAGCTGTGGGAGTCGGCAATGCGCCAGCGACCATATCTTGGGCAATGACCGCCGCGGTTTCTTCTGCGCAGACAAGATTAGTCCCGATGATGCCGCTTGGGCCGCGCTTCAACCTGAGACCCCGCAGCGCACCCACCCACTCACCCTCGCTCCCCACCCTCCCCCGCGAGTCCAGCTCAGCCGGTCCACCCCAGCTTCTCACACAACTGCTAGGGCGCTCTCTGAGCTCGTCTATCAAGATCTCCCTGATCCACTCCCTGTACTGTGTACTTATGTGCGAAAGCTTCGCTTTTGGACTCAAAGAGCACCTGAACGATCATGCCGAGAGCCCTGTGAAAAGAGGGATGCGCTGCAACGTGCTCCAGATGCGAATCAGACCGATTGGATGAAACATATTGGGGAAAAAATCGGAGATGAAATCGAAGATTCCCCCTCTTTTGAAAAATCGGGGAAAAATTCAGTCCGTTAACAGTGCAAATATTGACGCCCATATCCTAGGCTGTACACGACACATTGTATGTTGTATGCATATTATATCAATTGAAGCCCCAGTGTAGTGTGTATATAATTTCTGGAGTAATTTTGCATATATGAATTAGGTCTTCATTCCCGCAATTCCCACAAATCCTTGCAAGGACGGATGAAATTCAGTCCGCTAACAGTGCAAATATTGACGCCCATATCCTAGGCTGTACACGACACATTGTATGTTGTATGCATATTATATCAATTGAAGCCCCAGTGTAGTGTGTATATGATTTCTGGAGTAATTTTGCATATATAAATTAGGTCTTCATTCCCGCAATTCCCACAAATCCTTGCAAGGACGGATGAAATTCAGTCCGTTACCAGTGCAAATATTGACGCCCATATCGTAGGCTGTACACGACACATTGTATGCTGTATGCATATTATATCAATTGAAGCCCCAGTGTAGTGTGTATATAATTTCTGGAGTAATTTTGCATATATAAATTAGGTCTTCATTCCCGCAATTCCCATAAATGCTTGCAAGGACGGATGAAATTCAGTCCGTTAACAGTGCACAAATTGACGCCCATATCGTAGGCTGTACACGACACCGTGTATGCTGTATGCATATTATATCAATTGAAGCCCGGATAATGAAAAATATAAACAGGAATAAATTGATTATTTTATTTATATTCAAAAACACGCAACGCTACGCTCAAGTCGTTCAAGTGTCGTGAACAGTGAACAATGTCGTTGTGACCAGTGAACAGTGTGCGGCCAGTAACCCTCAGGCCGGAAGCGATCTTATAAATAGATATTTCGGAACAAAATGGGCCGAGATTTATATTACGTGAATTCAGACACGGTGAATGCTATCCATACACGTGGCATAGAAAGCCTTTGCCTCTGCCCCAACTTAGATTTCCATATTTATATGGATGCATCGTGGCATCGTAGAAAACAGTAATCACTACCTTTCTATTTCAAGACCAAAGGTCGATCGTTGGCGGAGCGGGGCATAAAATTAGTAGCCTTTTATAGCATTTCCGCCGGCTATAAACGACTGCTGTTTACTACATATTCATACAAATCATAAATAGAGAAGTGTATGCTGGATCCATATTTATATATGAATTGAAGCCCGAGTGTATTGTAAATAAAAATTTAAACGTACCCAGCGTGCGGTATAAATGAGTAAGGTCACCCATGAATGACTGCGTTAATAATATAATTCAGGAAGGGGGCCAAGAGATTCCCCTAAGATAGAGATGGATAGACCAATACCGAGACGAATAAACGGGTCACATTAAGTATGTGTTTTTGAACACAGAAAGGTGGGAGGGGAGGGGGAGGGGAGGGGAGGGGGAGAGGGGTGGGGGAGGGGGAGAGGGGGGAGAGGGTAGGGAGGGGGAGGGGGAGAGGGGTGGGGGAGGGGGAAGAGGAGGGGGAGGGGAGGGGGGAGGAGGGGAGGGGGCGAGGGTGGGGGGAGGGGGGAGGGAGGGAGGGAGGGAGGGAGGGAGGGAGGGAGGGAGGGGAGGGAGGGAGGAGGGAGGGAGGGAGAGAGAGAGAGAGGGGGTGGATGGTGGGGAGGGGGGAGGGAGGAGGGGGAGACACAATCTCTATTTGTCAGTCTCTCACTCTTCACATGATGAGGATATAATTGATGCTGGATGATAAGGGGGGGTTTATTTATTCCCCACCTGTACGTTCACGTACCCCCTATATGAAACATTTATGAAACATATACAAAACCGCACAATGCGTGGTGGTAAACCAGAGTGAATACTATGATAGGATGAAGCATGCCGCTCCCGCATGAGAGCCATGCTGCACATTGCCGAGCGAGGCCCCGGCGGAGCCCGGGAGGAGAGCATGGATACTTGGCGGGACAGGGCGGTCGGCTGGAGCACTTGAGGGAGGGAGGGGGATGCGCGGAGCGAGGAGACTGGCACAACGCTCGCACAAGTGATAGGGGATATGGCGAGCTCCCAAAAGGACGGCTTTGGAGGCTGCATAATCATGGGGGGCGGGGGGGCAAGAGGAAGTGATCCCACCAGCCACATGTGTACAACCCAGGCACGGTAGCGGAGGGGTCCTCGAGCTGGTGCACCCGCCCGTGGCTATTGGGCACCGTGCCGCTGCGCGTGTCGAAGGGCACTCCTGCGATCTCCTCCCCTTTATACCTGTGTGGACTCCCTCCACAGTCGCCAACCCCGGTCACCTAGGGGGTCCCTGGAAGCAGCCTGCTGCGGAGACCCTCCATCATGCACTGTCCTCCCAGGGCGGCGGCCGGCAGCCGAGATGCGCTTGCTGTGCTCCTGCAGGCTGCCAAAGGGCCGGCCAAGGTGGAGGCACCCCGATGGCTTGCAAACATCGCTGTCCCCCCCGGCGGAGTTAAGGGTGGAGAAGGGGTGAGGAGGGCACAAAAGTCGAGCACCCGATGGAGCGCAGCACGAGGCCCGCCTCTATCTCCTCGAACTCGCCAGTGCCTACAGCTCGACCATCAACCACCTTCGGATGTGCTTCCAAGCACCCAGACCCCCATAACCCTTGATTTAGAATCCAACAAGCAGAGCCCTCCTGCGGAGTACCGAGGGGAGCCCCACTGCAGCTCGTGGGGGGGTCCGGAGCACTTCAATTCGCAGAGGGACGGCAGGGGCCCACTGCAGCTGAGATTTTGTTGTGAGTGCATCAGCCTCACGCAGATGGGGCACTAGCCAGCCGCGGCCCGGTCAGCTCCGAGGAGACGGCTCTGGAGGCAGCCGCGGCCCGGTCAGCTTCGAGGAGACGGCTCTGGAGGCAGCCGCGGCCCGGTCAGCTCCGAGGAGACGGCTCTGGAGGCAGCCGCGGCCCGGTCAGCTCCGAGGAGACGGCTCTGGAGGCAGCCCTTGGGGCGCTTCACCACAGACGCGCACCACTCCCATGTGGCACCACCAGTGGAAGACCACCGCTCTCCCCGATGTCCCATCTCGCCGCAGCTCTGCAACTCCCCTGGCCGCAACGCAGCATGCCGTGGCAGAGCTGGCGGAGCCTCAGGGACTCTCCGCCGAGGGCCGCACCTGTGTGCACTCCACGCGCACAGCAGTTACATGCTCGCCGCAGTCGCCATCCGCCACACCTGCTCCTTCCGTACTCGTCCCAGCGCCAAAATAAAGGCCACACTCGCACAAATTCCCACTCTCAACGGTATGAAGCCCGCTGACGAAAGCCAGCCCATTATCATCCCAGTGGAGGTGGGAAGGATTTAGGAACTTTTCAGCTGCACTCAATGACAGATGAATCTACGCGACCCGCGGGACTTTTTGTGCCTCGCTCGCACGGGCCTCATGGGAAACTTTTAATCGGAGGCATCATTCAGGTCAGGGGGGAGAGCCAAGGGAGGGACTGGTGGGAGAGGAGGGGGTGAGTGCTGGAAGAACGGGATTGAGCAAACCGGAGATATCACACCCACAAGATACCTGGAACAGACTCGTGCCATTGTCTGACTGTCACGGGGAGTGGGTGTGAGAGGTATTCAGGGGCAGGGCGGGATTGTGCCAGGACACTACTAGCGCACCCATCTTAGAACCAAGGCGATGCCTCATGGATAGATGGATGAATGTACTAATCACTGCCAAACACGTGAGACTGCGCAACGTGCTAGGGCGCTCTGAACCGGGGGTTCGGAGGGCGGGGCTGCGCCAAGATACCACCTGCTTCGACACATCTCAAACCAAATGCAATGAAGTATGGATAAATGGATTCACGCACTAATCACTGCCACGCGTGCATTTTGTGAGATTGCGCAATTTGATTCAACCTCTGCATGTTGATCCCGGGGTGGTCTGGCGCCCCCGGTGGTTCATAGTACGATGAATGGAGCATGCTGGTCGATGAACGCAAACCAATGGTCTGACAATAGAAGATGCATCCAAGCATAAACCAGAAGTGTGCACTGAGGCACTCCCCGCAAAGATCAGGGGAGAACACGGAGTGAGGCTGCCACCCATATTCACACTGGGGCTCGGGTCCCCCAATGAGGCTTAGGGGTCCCGTTCTTCACTAGTGAGCTCCGGAGAATCCGGATTTAAGTGTCCCGAGGTGTGTGCTGGATTCTTTGATCCCCGGTGTGCGAACATAGTGCAGCCGATCGCCTGTGGCTATGTGATGTCAAAGGAATCGGTCCAAGGATAGGGGGTCCCGTGCTTCACTAACGAGCTCCGGAAAATCTGGATACGTGTCCCGAGGTGTGCGCTGAATCATTTGATCTCTGCGGTAGGTACCTAGTGCAACCAACCTTTTGTAGCTACACGGTGCCAAAGGAATCAGCGCAACCCACACCCACATCAGTACAAAGGAACCAGAATACCAGGATAAGCCACGCACAGGCCGCAGGTGCGGGTACATCGTGCAGCCAATCTTCTGTGAGCACATAGTGCCTACGGAATTGGTCCAAGGATAAGCCACGCACAGGTCGAAGTGTGTGCTAAACCCCTTGGATTCCCGGTGTGGGTACACACTGCAGTTGATCTTCTGCGGTGTTCTGATGCCTAAGATATTGGTCCAAGCACAAGCCACACACGCACAGGTGGCGTTCCTGAAGAAGACACAGCGGCGCTTTATAGGGCGTGCTGAAGAGGATGTGGCGGAAGAAGAAGAGGTTGACGAGGATGTGGATGCGGCACTTGGTAGTCCCAAGGGGTGGAAGGAGAGGTGGATCCAGCAGCTCTCCTCTGCGCTTGCACGGGGGGTGATATGCTGGGATGATTTATCCGGCGGGCCCGAGGGCAGTGCCCGACCAGGGGTACTTGGCGCAGTGCTGGTGGCTGGGCTGTTGGAGACTTTGGATGTGGTGGGCAGCGCGACCAGTCACAGCAAACTTCAGGAGAGATGAGCGAGGCTGGAAGAATTACATCCGGCCTCGTGGAGAGTGTCCAGGACATCTGGCGAAATGAATGACCCTGGGTGGCAGCGTGTGTACGCGGAAACAGGCCGAGAGCGGGGAGAGCCCCGGGGAGGGGGGGCGCTCCGGTGGTCTAGTGAGGCTTAGGGGCCCCGTTCTCCACTAGCGAGTGCCCACAAGTGTGTGCTGCATTCTTACCGGGTACGGGTACATAGTGCAGCCCACCTGCTGTGGCTATATGGTGCCTAAGAAATCGGTCCAAGGATAAGCCACTCACACAAACAAATATAAACCAATGCCGCACTGCGTGAGGGTGCACACACCTCTATAAATAAACGCCACACTGTGCAAAGATGAACACCCATCTATAAATAAATTCACCACTGGGTGAAGGTGCACCCATCTATAAATAAATGCCACACTGAGTGAGCGTGCCCACGCATCTATAAATAAATGCCACACTGACGGAAGGTGCACGTTCCGCTGTGGACAGGTCGGAGTGGACTCAGTTTCGGGCGTGCAGCATCCGCCTTGCTCGAGCCCTGGGGGTCGTTGGCGAGGGAGAAGCCGCCGCTCGCCGGGGCGCACACCTGGCAGGAGCGCAGCCGGCGACCGGAAGAAGCGCAAGTGCAGTTCCTTGTCCGGCGCTCCCTCGGTGGGCTGCGGGGGGCTGGCCGCGGCCACCGCCTGAGGGCTCACAGGACACACGCCATAGTGTGAGGGCGGCCATGGGGTACACTGCTGTGCACTGACATGGGCCTCCAGTTGGCGAGCAGTCCAGAGGCTGAAGGGGCGCAGGATGACCGCACCTTGGAGAGAACCTCGTGGACGCGGCGGCTGATACGGTTTGCTTTGAGGTGTGCCTGCTCGGCCTCGGAGAGGGTCAGGTCCTCCTCGTGTATGACCACCTACAGCGCCCGCGTCACAGCGTGGAATCAGGGAAGTGAGGCGTCCGGAACACGGGTCAGTCCGCTGCTAGGTTGGGCCCGCCGCGTCCCTCGTCACTGCCTGCGCCAGGGGCCGGAGCCAGAGCCAGGCGCCACCACATATAAACCACCGTCCTGCGCTGTAGCTGCATTAAGGGGCCGCAATTGTAATCACCTAATCCACGGCAGCTGCATCGAGAAGCAGGAGCTCTGACCGCGCATTTGGTTGCACCTGTACCAAGCTGCGGGCACGGTGACTAACCCCTCTGCTTCAGCTACGTCGAGTGACAGAGACTGTGACTACCTCCTCTGCTTCGGCTACGCCGAGTGACAGAGACTGTGACTACCTCCTCTGCTTCAGCTACGTCGAGTGACTAGGACTGCAAACGCGTATGGCGCTGCGGCTGTCCCGGCAGCCCTCGTACTGGCAGCCATCACCACATCGGCAGCTTTCTCAGCACCGTCGGAGAATCGGCGGTAGTGGTAGGGAAGTCTTGTAGCCGAACGGCGATGTAAGCAACGAAAGGCCTTTAATATGGACGCGCGGAGCGTGTGAAGCACCTTCACGCCCGGCAAGCCAAGGATCTCGCGCAGCTCTTTCGGCGTGAAGGCTGCCTGTGCCGGGCCACGGCGTCCGAAAAGCACAACCCGCCGCACTTGGCTGCAGTCCCGCCCGCCAGACCCCGGGAGCACCGCGGCTCAGCCTTTGGCGGTGCTGCGTGCTCGAGCCGCACGCCCTGCGCCCCTCTGCGTGCTCGAGCCGCACGCCCTGCGCCCCTCTGCGTGCTCGAGCCGCATGCCCTGCACCCCTCTGCATTCGAAAGGCTCGATGGCCATCATCTCACCAAATCCCCACGCGGCCACTGCAGACCCAGGAGCTGCAGTGACCTGTTGTGCAGCGCATCGGAGGCAGGCCGGTGACAAGGAAACCTGCCGCGGGTTGCACCGACGGCATCCGAGGAGTGCAAACCTTTTACGGAGCGCGTCCACGGCATGCGAGGCCATGTCCGTGACCGCCAGGTCATCCACCTCCCTCAGCAGCACCCGCGCGCAATCCACTGCGACGTTTCCCTGCAGCCCGGCGGACCGCGCCGCTCACTCTCGCGCCGGGTTCCAGTGCACCTCTTGCCAACTCAAGACTTGCTAGTCAGACTTGCTCGTCAGACTTGATCGCAGCCGCGCAAGATGGCGGGATGCAGCTTGGCGTGGAAACTTCACGAGACTGGCTTCCGGGTCACTCGCAATCCGCACACCGGGGTTCAGCAGGGCAGGGTGGCACGCACGAGGCCGAAGATGACAGCGGTGTCATGCTCCAAGGAGATGGGGAGTGTGCTGTAGTCAGGGTGACCATTGTACCACCACACGAGCTCGCGAGCCGACCATACACCCGCCAGGTCCTGCATTGAGATCCAAAAACGCCTCCCATCGCGTTGTCGCCAGGGCAGACCACACCTCGTCTAGGCCGTGCCCACCCAATTCCAGTGCAATAATGGAATATCTGTATCGACACGAAACGTTATCGACCAGACGAGTCACCGACAAAGGTGTAAATGGGGTGGTAGTGGGAAGCACGGCGGAGGTCCTTTCAAAAAGTTTCCCCTGGGAACTTCGACTTGGAATGCTGGGGACTGGTGAAACTCCGTGAGGGTCGTTCCAGTGGAGGGGAGCTGCTGCATGTAACTGGCATTCAGCCACTAGGTAGCAGGGACGTGGCGATCGAGGGAAGCGGGGGATTCCCACCTCCCCGGGCACGTTGAGGGCGCGGTCACTCTCAGTGCCGTAAGCCAGAACCACCTGTATGTTTTCCCCCACCCTGGGCAACAGCGTTATCATACCTATGCCACCCCTGGGCAGCCGCGTCATCATATATATGACGCGCCTGGGCAACAGCATCGTCATACCTATCACAGCCCTGGGCAACGGGATCTTCGTGCCTATGACAACCTGCGCTGAACAGGCTGTCGTCGGACGCTAGCAGGCACTCGCAAGTGCCGAATATACTGCCTCCAGGGTGCCAACAAGAGAGGATTCTGAACGCAGAAAGGATTGCAGCTCACAGGGAAGCGCGGATCGTAAGATGCAGTGAAGAGTGCGATGCATACTGAGTAAAAAAGGAACATGCCAATCCTTAATCCTGAAGCTTTCAGTACCGGGAACCCCGAGAGGGCGGAAGAAGGTTTGGAGCAGATGCATGGTAGGCAGATGCGGGTAGCACCCCATGGTATCGGCACTGGAGGTCCTCCAATGAAATGTCTTTTCCTGAGTCAGTGGCAAACCCTCCACCGTGACACGAGCACGTGGTACCGTTGGAATGACCACCTTTAGCCCAAGTTCACAGAGAGAGCGGCATCCGCGTGTGTACACAACAGGTTGGTGGCTGTACACATCCGAGTTTCTAACACCGTTGTGTCCCCACAGCCTTACCGAAATCAACATTTTCCAGGTCCTCTCCCCTCTCGGCGGGGGGGAGGAGTGGGGTACTATACACCCTGAAAGTGAATCTAAACCAATTCTGCATCAAGTGACGGACAGATGTGCACCGAAAGTTGAAAGTTGGGTCAAATGGGCGCTGAGCCAAGTCGTTGTCCAAGAGCACCTACAGCATAATTTCGGGTTACTAGGGTTTTGAAAGCTGGGTTCAGCAAATGGGCACTGAGCTAAGTCGATGACCAGAACCACCTAAAATACAATTTCAAGTTACTAGGGTTTTGAAAGCTGGGTTCAGCAAATTGGCACTGAGCTAAGTCGTTGTCCAGGAGCACGGAAGGTGTAATTTCAGAATACTAGGGTTTTGAAAGCTGGGTTCGGCAAATGGGCACTGAGCTAAGTCGTTGTCCAGGAGCACCGAGGGTGTACTTTCAGGTTACTAGGGTTTTGAAAGCTGGGTTCAGCAATTGGGCACTGAGCTAAGTCGTTGTCCAGGAGCACCGAGGGTGTACTTTCAGGTTACTAGCGTTTATGCAGGCTATTGGCCGAGACTAATTAGGGTTTACTGCTCGGGGCTGAGCACTAACAGTACGCGGCATCCGCGTGTCAGCCACGTCCTCGAGGCAAAGTTGTCGCCGGCTGAGGAAGAAGTGAGGTTGGGTGCGGGTAGGAAAGGGGGGCGTGGGTAAGAGGGCAAGTAGGAAAGGGGGCGAGGGAGTGACAACCTAACTTGGACGTTCCCACGCAAAATTACGGGGATCTCCATGATTTGAGTGAATCGGTTCACCACCGCCTGGAGAAGCAGCCTTCTAGTTAGAAGAAGATTAGACTGTGCGCGGCCCACCCACGTCTGCACTGCAAGACAAAATACTGCACAACCTGCTCTACCTGCCTGGTATAAGCGGCCGTATCGCACAGTGACAGCCCACTGCCTCACAAACCCGCCTGCGTCATAAGCCGAATGGGGTGGTCGGAGCTCACCTTGGTCCCAGGGTGATCCGGCGCTACCCCGGACCTCACCAGCCCGAATGGCGTCGGCAGTCGATCCTGACACCCCGACAAGCTCTACCGCTCGATTCTCCGACTAACCATCCTCTGGCAACGGTGAGGAAACAGAATTGCGCGCGTCAAGAAAATAAGCTGCGGAGCACTTTCAAGTTATAACGTGAGCACCACGTCGCCGACCAGCACCGATAGCTTCGTGACCCCAAAGCGCCGAAAGGGAAGTGCAAAGTACTGGGGACGCCAGTGCGGTAGCGCTGGACTCGAGGAAGCCAGCTGAGCTGGGAGAGCTTGTCTGCAAAGCTCACCATAATGTCGACTTGGATGTGATCGCCGAACTTGCTCAGCAGCTGCGAGGCGCACATCGGTAGCACAAGGACCGCGCTTTGTAAGTCGGCACGGAGGTGCACCAACATGTGATACATTTCAGGAAGAGTTGAGCAACTATGCTACGAGCGGTCCGGAATGACCTTATTTTGGAAAAGGTAATGATATGGGGGAAAGGGAAGACATCCAGGAGGATCAGCGAGATACCTTATCCGCCGTATAGAAGCCTGCTGGCCCGCTTCCGACCACGCAAAAGTGCAAAGGGTCATGGCTCGTCAGCGCACCAGCGTCCTGAGAAGGGCCCCGCGCCGCGCGCGCCGCTGGTGGCTGTCAAAAAAACTCCATAAACGAGGCAAGTGTGTTGAGGACCATGAAGTTTTCGTCCGTAGTGCTACACTTGACGATATCCCAGAAATGGAATATATCATAAACACGAGGTATCTCCCAGTCTATGCGGCCGAACCAGTGTAAAGGAACAAACCTGGCTTGCATTGGTTTGGTTTATTGGGCTCAACCAATCGCAACAATCTACGCTTATACAAAGGACGTTGTTTTGTTTCTTGACAGAACACGCCTTTAAGCTTCCAAGCGGGACTAACTTATCAGGCGTCAAAGTACGATCAGAGTGCCCAATGCGTGGGTGAGCAAACGGGCTGCTACTATTACCGCTTCCTTAACATCGGAGAGGTTTCGGGTGAAACTCTTCCCGTTGCAGCGAACTCGAAGATCATGTCGAAAGGAGTGCAAGATCGGAGGGAAAGAAGAAGGCGAACACGTTGGTGCGAAGCTTAAAAAACTTCGTATCGAGCCATCGATCGCATTATTCCACTGCAAAGGGAAGCCGGCCAAATAAGCACGGGCGAAAATATGTCTAAGAAGCGTTGCGACGCGGAGCACATAAGATAGTTTTGTGAGCGTCACGAGAATTAACAGTGTCCAAATATACATTGCATAGACGGGAAGGTCCAGATTTCGCTCACCGGCAACAGATGCCTCGCCGTTTGCCCTGTCACTCTGGAAGCCCCGAGATGGTACAGTGCCCGCTGCATTCTTCGTCAATGCCAACTTAGAAATCTACTCTGAGACCCTGAAGGCACCTTACGAATGGGGCTGTTATACTATGTCAGGGGGAGAATTAAAACTTCGTGTGGGATTGTATCGATGTTTTCAGTTTTGAAAACCCCGACAGCGACCAGTATCTAGTATCTGCAACACTCCAAAATTATTGGCACTATAATTTCGGTTATCCGCCTGCAATCGGATCACAGCCCCCCCCCAGCCGGCCTGTCCACTGGGGGGAGAGATGGCCCCGCCATCTGGCAGCGCTAGCTGCCGGGGGGGGCGCGAACTCGGCTCCCGATTCGCGCCCCCTGCAGATCGTTAGATCTGCAGGGCCTGATCGCCAGGAGGCTCCCTGATCGTTAGATCTAGGGACCCAGGGACCCTGCTCAGGCCCGATCGGGCCGCTAGGCCCGATCAGCACACAGCCGAGGCATCGGCTGTGAGGGAGTTGCATAAACTGACTGTAACATCGTTACAGCCAGTTTTCTCACTTCACGCCCTCAGGTGCATAGCACCGTTCAGCTTTTTCTTCCAGCTTTAGTTGCTGAAGTGAGAACGTTTCCGCTCAAAATTTTGAAAAGTATGGCCGCTCCAATCCCTGCCCCTACACCTGAGGAAGTTCGCGCAGCTTACACAGCGCCTCAAGTACTTCCGGCGATTACGGCGGCAGCAGCTTTCTTCGACACGGTCGCTACTGCCAGGATCGGTCGTGCGAAATTTTTGGAGGTCTCTGAGCAGTTAATTTTACGCCTTCAGCCCGTTGGGCCGGCTATTTCAGTACGTATTCCGCCGCCGGAGATTCCTCACCTTGCCAGGTTGCAGTTGGCGGGTATTTTGCTCCAAGATGGCACGACTCAGTCCGGATTCAGGCTGCCAGTAGATTGGGAGACGGGCGCTGGTTTAGCCATTTGGCGTAATGTCCGGGAGCAATCAATTCAACGCTGGAAACATGCTGGGTCTTTCTTGCAGTCACTGCGCGTTTTTGCAGCATCGCAAGTTCCAGTCGCGGGAGCTCCGGGAGGTGTACTGCCGATTCCGGGGGCCCTTGGTTTGGGCGCGGCTCCGGGTGCGCTGGGCCCTGCGATTAACCCTGTTTTACAGCTTTTGCAGACTCAGCTTCAAAAGCAGGCAGAAGATCATGCGGCGGCACTTGCCGCGATGCAGGCTCAAATTACAGCGCAGGCCACGGCACATGCGGCTGCGTTAGCAGCCGCTCCAGTTGGTTTGCAAATAGCAGCGGTGGACCCTGCTATTCAACTTCTTTTGGACGAACTTTCGCAGGCGTCACACGTTACGGAAAAATGGTCCCTCCAAACTTTGGACGTGCTCGCGGAGGTTTTGTTGGTCCATGCTCGCCGGCTTTCGGCAGTGATCGTTGCCACGGGTTCTACCCGCTTTGGGGCGGACCCATTTGACACTGTTCGTCCGGCGAAAATGCCGTTGCTCCTGCATTTTTGCAGGGAACTTTTGGCCGAGGATCCGGACACCTTGGTGGGTCCGAGGGCGACGATGGAGCTGTTACAAGCTCGTGTCTTCTTGTTGAAGAAGACACTGATTGGATGGCAGGAGTTTGTATCGCTGGTGGACCCTGCCTTTGTGACAACCGATTTTCAGGCTCTTGGGGGAGCGCGCACTGCTGCTCCGTTGCCCGAGCGGGCGATGCCGGCCGTGGGGGCTCAGATGATCGTGCCGAAGACGCCGGCGAAGGCAGAGTTGTACCGCCAGCGCGAGTCTGACATCGAGGCTGCGGTTCGAGGCGACCCAGTCTCTGAGGAGGCTGCCCAATTCTCAGGTGGCTCCCTGCTAACCCGCTTGGCCCCCGTTGTCCCTTTGGGGGGCTTACACAAGGGGGTGGACTTGCGCGTTCGTCCGCTTCGCACCTTTGCGGAGGACGAGGAACCGCGCTGGGAGTTGGGCCTCGACGGCAAGTCGCGGCTGCATCTCAAGACAAAGTGCAAGACCATCGAGGAGTGGGAGCAGGCGTTTCTGCGCATCGCGGTGGAGTGCCCCTCTAAGGAGCAAGGAAGGGTGCTCCTCTCTTTCCACTCTTGGTTCAAACTGCGTGTTTCGCAGTTTGGATTCACTGTAATGTTGGAGTTTTACGACTTCTTAATGAAGCTCGTTACTGACAACAGGGCGGACATGTCCGAGCACCGTGTTAATACGGTGTGGCAGGAATTCCAGCTGCTGAAGTCTCGGGAGGGGACGGACATTTACACCCCGACATCGCGGGCGTCCCCAAACCCGAAGTCCCCGAAGGCGCCTCGGCTGGACTCGACTCCAACGAAGCCAGCAGCGCTCAAGCCCAAGACTTTCAAGGGCGAGCACTGCTGGAACTTCAACAAAACCAAGGGGTGTTCTACTCCTGACTGCCCCCGCCCACACGTTTGCTCGAAGTGTGGGGGCAAGCACGCCCAACAGGCGTGCACGGTTAAGTGAGATGGCAGCCTGCCACCCGAGATTGCTGTGGCTCGGGTGGTGAAGGCACATGACAGCAATGGGAGTGCCGCAGGGGCGGGAGAGGTAGGCACTGAGGTGCTAGTGGTGGACCGCGGTTGTCGCGGGGATGGTACTTTGGCACGAGGGGCACTTGTGCCCGCATGCAGAAGGCCTTCTCCCCGTAGGCAGCCGCAGGTGAGCCCTCCGAGGAGGAGTTCACATGATGACATGCCGGCCAAAGTGGCACGGCGAGCTTCTCCGGGGAGAGTTGCTCTATCCGCCGACGTTGCGGGCGTGATGCCGTTGCCGACGGCGACCCATTCCTTCTCAAAGGTGTGGGATGAAGCCGGCCAACCTTGCCATGAGTCTTCCTTTGTCGCAGGGGAGGTAGACATTGGGCCGATGCCCGCTCCCGTCACGGCTTCCAAGCTTTGGCCACCTCTGCTGAGAAAGCTGTGGCAGGACACTACCACCGTGTCACTCGCAGCTGCAGGTACATCGGTGACTCAGTGGCAGGAGTTCATCTCGGAGCTACGGGATGCGGGAGCTTCGGTGCCGAACATGACAGCCAACGCCTGCAGGATGGCGGCTGCCTTTAAGACGGACCCCGACAAGGTCTTTCTGGTACGAGGTGCAGCTTGTGGGGTTGGATTCCCCTTCAAGTCGGTTCCGGAGGACACCTTTTACACGGTGGAGAACTACGTGCCCGCTGAGCATTGGGAAGCCATGGACAAGGAGATCCGCAAGGAGAGGGCCGCGGGCAACGTCGTGATGGTCAAGATGGAGTGGAGCATTCAGGGCATCTCCGCTGTGGGCGTGGTCGCCAAGGAGCGGAAGGGCGTCATCAAGTTCAGACCGGTGTGGGATTACTCCCGACCCGAGGATGTGGGAGTGAACTCGAGGATTGACTTGGAGAAGGAGAAGTTCTCTTCCATCAAGGATGCCTACGCCCTGTTGCGCCCAGGCCTGTGGATGGCCAAGCTCGATCTCACCGCGGCCTACCGCTCCGTCCCAGTGGCGGCCATGTACTGGATTGCCCACGTCTTCGAGTGGGATGAGGAGGTGCTGGCGGACACCAGAGCGCCCTTCGGCAACTCCGCCATGCCGGGCATCTTCATGAGGTTTACCCGGGGGATTGTGCGGTGGATGAAGGCACAGGGTGCCTCGATTGTGGGGTACTTAGATGACTTCATGTTGATTGGTAGCAAAAAGGTCGTTTCTGAGTTTCTGTTGCTCCTCAGAGAGTTCGTAACCTTCCTGGGCTTCGAGGTCAACGATGACAAGTGTGAGGGGCCATTTCAGGCCATGGAGTTCCTAGGCATTCTGCTCTCCACCGAGGGCAACCAGTGCACAGCCAGCATCTCCGAGGACCGCATTCTGGTGGTGCAGCAGAAGATTGCTGACATCCGCAGGCTGGGGGCTCTTGCGGGCTCCCAGGTGCCCCGCACACTCATGGAGGGGCTGCTTGGGCTCCTGGCCTTCTGCGGGCAGGTGGTGTACGGGCTCTCCCTTTACACCCGCTACGCCCACGCCCTCCTGGCCCAGGCCAGGGGGAGGTACCTTCACCTGACTGACAAGGTCGTGCAGGACCTAAAGGTGATCGTCACGGTCATCCGCCTGTACAACGGACGCAAGGTCCGTTTGGACCGGGTGGAGATCAAGTGGGAGTGGTTCTCCTCCGATGCATCCACGGGTAAGGGCATGGGCGCGGTGCTGGACCGCAGGTGGTTCGCGGTGACATGGGCTTGGCTGATCTGCCAGCCCCAGGAGCCCTACTTCCCTTTCAGGCCAGACTGCCCGGAGAGCTACGACATCGGCTACCTCGAGCTCTTCACCGTCTTCTGGGCCGTTGTGCTGTGGGGCAAGTACATCACGGGCAAGACCGTGGTGATCCGCATCGACAACAACTGCGTCATCGGCCAGGTGGAGAAGTGGTGGGGACCGGCCGCCTACATTCCTCTGCTCCGCCAGCTCTTCTACGTGTGTGTTCAGCATGATGTCCGCCTTCGCCCCGTGTACATTTCCTCGGAGGACAACATCTACGCGGACCTCCTCTCCCGTGATCGGGTTGAGGACTTTCGGGCGAGGTTCGAGGCGGACAAGCAGCGGCTGGTGTGGATCGAGGACCGTGACGACTGGATGCTCATTCCTACCCTCTGGCACCCGCTGGATGTGCAGCTGGGGCCCTTCACGGTGGACTGCTGCGTCTCGGAGAACGGGGCCAACTCTTTCTGCAGAGTGGGCTGGACCAAGGAGGACGACGCACGGATTATGGACTTCTCCGGCCACAACGCCTGGGGCAACCTGCCGTTCTCCGACTTCATCGACATCGTGCGCAACTTCCTCCGTTGCAAACGGAGGGCGCAGCGGGGCACTTCCGCCACCTTCCTGGTCCCGTGGTGGCCCGGAAACCCGGGCTTCGAGCTGGTGGTGTCCCTGCCAGGGGTGTTCAGGATTGTGCGCCGATGGGAGCGCAACAGCGCCCTGTTCACTGCCCCCTCACCTGAAGGCGGGGGTCGCACCTTCTGGGGCACCACTGACTGGCCTGTCATTGTGGTGCATTGCCCCCCCTGTGAGGTGAGCTGGACTGACACCGAGCTCACGGGGGTCACGGGGTGAGCAGAGGTCTTCCTCGACACCCTGCGGGCCCGTACTGTCACCCTGCAGTCGGAGTGCTTCGCCCTCAACACCCAGACAGCCTACTCCACCGGTGTGAGGAGCTGGGTGTCATTCTGCATCTCAGGCAGGGCCAGAGGCTTCTTGGACAAGATGCTGCCAGCGGAGGATGCGGTGCTGGCAGATTGGGTGGCGTACATGGTCACCGAGCGGGCGGTGAAGCCCGACACGGCCAAGAAGTACACTTCGGGGGTGCGAGCACTCCACGTGCAGCTCGGCTTCGAGTGGGTCCCGGTGCGGCAGAGGTGGGCGGTGCATGCCGTCCTGCAGGGCTGTGGGCGACGGTGGGACACACCGTCCAAGCAGGTGATGCCGATGGGGTTCGAGGAGCTTCTCCTCATCGCGGGGGTGCTCAACCCCCACAACTTCAACGAGAATGTGGTCTTTGCAGCCATGGACACTTGCTTCTTCTGTTTCTTCAGAAAGGACAACGTGTCCGTCGAGAAGGCGGAGGCGTGGAACCCGAGGGGGCACTTGGTGAGGTCATTCGTTACCTTCCCCGACGGCGCCTCAGCCGACATCAGAGTGAGGCACTCGAAGACCATTCAGGCAGGCGAGCGCTACCACCACGTGCAGATGCGCCACGTGCCGGGCTCCCCTCTCTGCCCGGTGACCGCGCTCCAGCGGGTCATGGAGGGCCCAGGGCTCGGGGAGGACGGCCCCCTCTTCTGCATCGAGGACACAAAGGGCCGCCTCAAGCCCCTCACCCACTCCTTCTTTGTGAGCACCTTCCGCAAGCTGGCGGAGCGGGCGGGCCTGGACCCGAAGGCCTACTCGGGGCACTCCTTCAGGCGGGGCGGGGCGACGGCAGCCTCCGGGCTGGCGGTGCCGGGCCACCTTATCCAAGCCCACGGTGACTGGGCCTCGGACTGCTACAAGCTGTACATCGACCTCGGCCGGGAGCAGCAGCTGCTCCTCCCCTCAGCGATGGCCGAGGGCGCCGCTGCGGCCACCGCAGCACACCGAGCTGGCCGCTAGGCCTCCACGTGCGTGCTTCACCCGTGGCCCTCTCTTGCTCTAGTGTGCTTGCCGAGGGGTTGGGTGTGCTGTCTCAGTGCTGCAGTGTTTCCCTAGGGCAGGGCCTAGCCGTTAGGCTAGACAGGCGACGGCGCGTTAGTGCTAGTCTGTGTTGCCCCCCTTGATTGACCCGGTCCGTAGGTGTTCATCAAGGCCTGTGTGGCCACCGTTAGGGGCCAGCCCGAGTTGGGTGTGTGGAAGCTTCGGGCTCAGCTGGACCACTTGATTGACCCGGTCCGTAGGTGCTCATCAAGACCAGCTGAAGCAGCGGAGAACCTTCGGAGATCCTTCAGAGAACCTGCTTGCAGCCTGCTAGCTAGCAGCTCCGTGGAAGCTTCCATTGTCACCACTGCAGAGAGAGAGCCACAGTTTCACCAAATGGCAATCTAGAGTGAGAAGAGACTTGTTGTGAACGGACTCGGACAGATGTGGACCAGCCTCGCTTGCCAGTAGTCAGCATGTAGCACAGAGCACCTGACAGACTCTGAAGGGGGGTACCCCAGCTAGCTGACGGTAACAATTTAATTCTAATGAAATTGTTATCCACATCTTGCAGTCGTGTTCACTTGTGATGATTGCAGGAGACGAATAATCCAAAATTATTGGCACTATAATTTCGGTTATCCGCCTGCAATCGGATCACAGCCCCCCCCCAGCCGGCCTGTCCACTGGGGGGAGAGATGGCCCCGCCATCTGGCAGCGCTAGCTGCCGGGGGGGGCGCGAACTCGGCTCCCGATTCGCGCCCCCTGCAGATCGTTAGATCTGCAGGGCCTGATCGCCAGGAGGCTCCCTGATCGTTAGATCTAGGGACCCAGGGACCCTGCTCAGGCCCGATCGGGCCGCTAGGCCCGATCAGCACACAGCCGAGGCATCGGCTGTGAGGGAGTTGCATAAACTGACTGTAACATCGTTACAGCCAGTTTTCTCACTTCACGCCCTCAGGTGCATAGCACCGTTCAGCTTTTTCTTCCCCTCCCTCCCTACCCTTGACAAGTGGCTCTGGGATTGTTGGTGGGGGTGCCGGGTGTGTGGAAGCTTCGGGCTCAGCTGGACCACTTGATTGACCCGGTCCGTAGGTGCTCATCAAGACCAGCTGAAGCAGCGGAGAACCTTCGGAGATCCTTCAGAGAACCTGCTTGCAGCCTGCTAGCTAGCAGCTCCGTGGAAGCTTCCATTGTCACCACTGCAGAGAGAGAGCCACAGTTTCACCAAATGGCAATCTAGAGTGAGAAGAGACTTGTTGTGAACGGACTCGGACAGATGTGGACCAGCCTCGCTTGCCAGTAGTCAGCATGTAGCACAGAGCACCTGACAGACTCTGAAGGGGGGTACCCCAGCTAGCTGACGGTAACAATTTAATTCTAATGAAATTGTTATCCACATCTTGCAGTCGTGTTCACTTGTGATGATTGCAGGAGACGAATAACTAGGAACCTAGCAACCTACACCACGACCAGCACCATCGTGATCGTCATCACCTCATTCGATCGCATGCTGGCATCCAAGATCCAACCATCCATCCGCATAGAGTTAGAATGCAGAATCGGACCTGCCCCTTAGGCCTGTTGTAATGTTAAATGTATGGTATCGGACCTGCCCCCCACGCGAGGCTTGTTGTATGGTATCGGACATGCGATGGACATCGGACCTGCCCCTCGCAGTCACGAGTCGGGCCTGTTGCATAGTTGATAGTAGCGATGACAGTCGAAAAATCAAAGTCACCCGATCGTAACTTTCAAGGGATCAAAATGACCGTCTGGATGCCCCGGTCATAGCCATATATAACACTTGGGGGTGATTCCTTCATTAAGGGGGCCAAATTGCGTGATTTGTGGCTATTTCCCACCATACTTAAGCGGAAATTTTCGACCATACTTAAGGTGTCCCCTTCTCGTAGCCCCAGAACTTTTTTCATTTTCGATTCGATTTGGTCGCCAGACTGAATTTCAATGGAAATCCGAGCTCGATTCAGAAAAAATGCATGCTCTAAAACGATTACTCGTGCCATCGGAACGAATCCTCGTCTCTGACGATTGGGTAATCGAAAATCGGAAGCTCCAGAGTCCTCGATTTCACGGAGGACCGCCGAAACTCGAGAGAGGAGTAAAAATGGAACTGCACAAACTTAGGTAGGGAAATGAGGTGAGGAATCTCTTTTTTCAACCGGCATCGAGTCTTGGAAAAATATTTGTAAAATGTCATCATCGCCGTGTATGTCTGTATGCTTTCCTATCAGTGTTGATGGAAGCATGCTCGCTGTCACAAAGTCTAGATCTGCTTGAAGTGGGCATATGATACACAATGGAGGTGGGCTCCTTGCATCCATCACCCCATGCCGGTATATTTATGGCATAGGTTTGTTACAACTTTTTGAGTTGCAAGAACATAGATAAAACACCATGTGATGATCACTAATGATTATTATATTGACAGATATGCCTGTTGTACTTCGAATGGATTTGGTGTCAATCCATCGTGATTGCAACAACAGCAACATGCACAACGCTGCCACAAATAAGTATCCATTCAACAGTTTGCCTATTATGAGCTGCAACGGTTACTTGCCATACACAATGCATTCCCCAATGTGATTTGAAATCAGCGGCTGCATGCTTTTATTGTAAATAATTGGAAAGTGGAGTGACTTGTAGCGTGCCAGCAGATGCCATTAACACATCGTTGAGGTGGTACCAACTGCTTGTGTGATGGAATGCGCCATCTTTCCAGAAGCGCTCCCTGTTGTGAGCGCGATACTTCACTTCAAGGCGACTCGCCCTCGTTATTGAGTAATGCCCCTGCCAGGTATTTGGATGCCACTCCGGATGCACTCATAGCAGGTAAGTTGACGCCCCCTTATGCTGCGTCGCCATCTTTTTGCTGCAGTGACCCACGCAGTATTTCAAGTTGCTCCTTTAAGGTTTTGATCTCCTGTCGCTGCTCTTCCTTGATCCTCTTCAGCACATCCACATCGGTATCATTGCTGTGCAAGGTAAGCACTTCGCCGGGGGTGCTTGGAGGCGAGGGGGGTCCTGCATCTGCAGCGCGCAAGTGTGAAATAAGCAAATAAGGTGATTTCGGCAAGGTGGGACAAATGGCTACATGCCTGGTATGTTAGGCTTAGACGGCAGAGACCACTGATCGTATTCTTTATGCGCGTAATCTGACAGCCTACGTTAAGCCACAATCTGGACAGGACCAGAAATACACATAGTACATGGCCACTGGCGTACATGGAGTGTAGTGCAACCCAGCACGTACAGGTGTGCAATGTGCCCGAGGCGACCCGCACGTTGAACAACAGCTCAGAGGTCACAAGGGATCCCGCAGGCACTTAGCCAATTAGCTTGAAGACAGTTTCGAATGGAAGGGTGGATGTGGACTTCGCAAGAACATGTGTGGCGGTGATCATCTTCCTCAGCAGAAATGCAAATTCTTGGGGTAGGACGAGCTCTCAGCGTGCAAGATGCCGCGTTCGCTGTGCACAGATCCGAGCATGACGGAGGCGACATGCCCGCCCGGGGACAGGCTGCGAGCAGGCCGTGCTGCAGGCGCGGTGGCACCGCCTGTGCTTTGCAGCCTGACTAAGGCGGAGCTCAGCTCACCGGTGGCTTCATCTTTGGGCTGCCCCTCGCGCTGCTGGGTGCGGACGATGTGAGCTAGCCGCGCCAGGTCTGCACGCATGGATATCATGTCAGCCTCCAATTTCTGGTTACTCTCCCGCAACTCGCTATACAGCCCTTTTACCAAAGTGTTCATCTTGATGGTGCTGTTGCGCAGCTCGTGCCACATTTGGTCCGCTTGCCCAATGCTCGGCTGACCATCCGGTGAGCTGAACATTCCAGCGGCTTCCTCGTCCTGCAGCTCTTTGTTGATGACCCTGGTGGTGACAGGCCTTCCACCCAAGCCAGTATGAGCGAGCTGCGCCGACACAATGCTCGGGGGGGAAATTCTGATCCGATTGACTGCGCGTCCTGGTGGCCACTCAAACCTGTGTACGCAATCGGTGTCATCATGACGCAAGAGCTAGCAACAACGCCGTGTGCTCTGTGCCGCGCTTTTAGTGCCAAGCCAGCTGTTGTCGCGGGCAGCTGTTTCTGGCGTCGATTGCTTTGCCGAGCGGTCAGCGCCAGAAGCAACTCGTACTTCGTACACATTAGCTGGCAGCTCACCTGGCTGTCGGCGGAGAGGCGTCTGGCTCGCTCATGTTTCCCAAGGCGTGTTGCGCCGGCGCCGCCTTCAATTTCCGGTGGAGTGATTTTCCGAACATCCCGTGCAGCCGGCTGCCCCGGTTTGGCCGGAGCATCGTGCGCACTATAGCTGAAGGCTGACTTGATGGCGGCCCCGCAACCTTCTTCTGCAGCAGATGCTGCACATAAACGCCGGGTTCCGGAAACCTCAGGATGCGCGTGGTTGGTTCCCGGTTGGCAGGGGGGCATCCTTTCATTTGCGCGAGACAGTCGGAGCGCATAGGCGTGCCCATCGGAAGGTGGTTGGAGCTCACGAGGCAGCCTCGGCGAGCCCGTGTGGCTGCTCCACTCGCAGGGGGGAGGTGTGCTTCTAAACCTGACGACCCTGCGAAGCGCGAGTGCGCTTACAAGCCAGACAGGCTACTCATGCGATTGGAGATGGATGCCATCAGACAAAGTCATGGAGCTGGCGAAGTTCAAGCGAGCAGCGCTCTAGACAACCGCAGCTCAGCAGGGGGCAGTGCGAGGCTTGCTGGAGTTATCCGGACCGAAACGGCCGATGGCCAGAGGAGCTGGAGGGCACCGCGGAGGACCTCGTAAAGGTGGGGCTGTTTGGACACTTCAGGGGGACGCTCAGGCTGCAGAAGCAAGGTGCGTGGACACCACGCGAGGAAGGGACATGCTGGGAGACGCTGCGCGGGTACAGCAACGTACAGGCGCTGGGTGCAAACATGGGCAGCAACGCACAGGCGCCGGGTGCAAGCATGGGCAGCAACGCACATGCGCCGGGTGTAAGCATGGGCAGCGACACACAGGCGCCGGGTGCAAGCATGGCCAGCATCGCACAGGCGCCGGGTGCAAGCATGGGCAGCGACGCACAGGCGCCGGGTGCAAGCATGGGCAGCCACGCACAGGCGTCGGGTGCAAGCATGGGCAGCATCGCACAGGCGCCGGGTGCAAGCATGGGCAGCAACGCACACGCGCCGGGTGCAAGCATGGGCAGCGTCGCACAGGCGCCGGGTGCAAGCATGGGCAGCCACGCACATGCGCCGGGTGCAAGCATGGGCAGCATCGCACAGGCGCCGGGTGCAAGCATGGGCAGCAACGCACAGGCGCCGGGTGCAAGCATGGGCAGCATCGCACAGGCGCCGGGTGCAAGCATGGGCAGCATCCCACAGGCGCCGGGTGCAAGCATGGGCAGCATCGCACACGCGCCGGGTGCAAGCATGGGCAGCATCGCACATGCGCCGGGTGCAAGCATGGGCAGCATCGCACACGCGCCGGGTGCAAGCATGGGCAGCATCGCACACGCGCCGGGTGCAAGCATGGGCAGCGACGCACAAGCGCCGGGTGCAAGCATGGGCAGCGCCGCACAGGCGCCGGGTGCAAGCATGGGCAGCATCGCACAGGCGCCGGGTGCAAGCATGGGCAGCAACGCACAGGCGCCGGGTGCAACATGGGCAGCATCGCACAGGCGCCGGGTGCAAGCATGGGCAGCATCCCACAGGCACCGGGTGCAAGCATGGGCAGCATCGCACACGCGCCGGGTGCAAGCATGGGCAGCATCGCACATGCGCCGGGTGCAAGCATGGGCAGCATCGCACAGGCGCCGGGTGCAAGCATGGGCAGCCACGCACATGCGCCGGGTGCAAGCATGGGCAGCATCGCACAGGCGCAGGTGTTTTCAAGCACATGGGCAGCAACGCACAGGCGCAGTGCAAAGCATGGGCAACCTTACGAGCGCCCGGTGCAGCATGGGCAGCAACGCACAGGCGCCGGGTGCAAGCATGGGCAACAACGCTTACAGGCGCCAGTGCAACATGGGCAGCAACGCACAGGCGCCGGGTGCAAGCATGGGCAGCAACGCACATGCGCCGGGTGTAAGCATGGGCAGCGACACACAGGCGCCGGGTGCAAGCATGGGCAGCGACGCACAGGCGCCGGGTGCAAGCATGGGCAGCATCGCACAGGCGCCGGGTGCAAGCATGGGCAGCCACGCACAGGTGTCGGGTGCAAGCATGGGCAGCAACGCACACGCGCCGGGTGCAAGCATGGGCAGCATCGCACAGGCGCCGGGTGCAAGCATGGGCAGCATCGCACAGGCGCCGGGTGCAAGCATGGGCAGCTTGCGCCAGAGACATGCAGCCATCGCTGCGACAGGCGGTGTCCCCCAGAGGGAGTCACAGTCTCTCCTCCGGGAAGACGCCGTCCCTGCAGACGGTGTTGCAGCCACCCGGTGGACACGCGTGCCACACGAGTGCCATCCAAGCATCCAAGCATGCAAGAAATCAAGCTTGCCTTTTCTCCCTGAGGACGCGATTGCCGAGCAACAGAGGCACGGTGCCGGGCTGTATGCATGGCCTTGCCTCGGGCTGGGCGCGGTCCAGTCTCGGGCGCCCTCGCTTGCGCTTCTGCGGCGCTGCTGTCAGGCTGGTGCCCTGACTCTGCTGCTCCTGCTGCTCGAGGTGGAGCGCAGCCGTTGCATGGTGAGCTAGCTCCTCAAAGCTACAACAGCCCGCAGCCCCATCGCCTGGCAGTCACACCACTCCTCAACTCTCCGTGAAGTGAGCCGAGCGATGCCGAAGGCTGGGCGCGATGTAAAGGTGGGGAAAAGTGGACGGTGAACAGCGATTTAAACAAGGGGAAATGTCGAAGAACGTGTGTGAAGTATCAACGATTCGTGCATTCGTGCAACGCGTGATTGGGCGCAGGCCGGATTAGTGAGGCAAGCGCGCCTAGAAATGCGCGCGAGCAGCACGCGCACCGTGGAGGCTGACGCGCAGAGGGACGGAGCGCAATCATCATGCCTGCTGTAAAACAGTTCGTGGCAGCACCAGTCTGCTGAGAAGGCTACGTGGCGGCGCGTCGTAGCTCACCTTTGTCTGTCAGAAAGGCTGCGCGGCGTACTGGTAGGGCTTGCAATAGGAGACAGATCGTTGGCGTTATTTGAATGCTCCAGATAGTGCTGAAGAGAGGGCGACCGCGCCCCCTCGGGGGCCTCTGGCTGGCTGGCAGCTGAGGGCAGTGAAGCTGCTGACTTGAGGCAGACCTCCCCTTCCTCATCAACCTCGAGGCTCCCCTCCTGTTGCCCCGGCTGGCCGGGAGTTGCCGGTGGTGGAGCTGCTCGCTTAAGGCAGACCACGCTGCCACCATCACCTACGAGGTTCCCCTCCTGCGGTTGCGCGTCTTCCAATCCGACACGCGACCATATGTAGCCAAGAAACGGCGTGGCAGTCGAAGTCATCAGATGGACCAGGTCGGAGACAAGTGCTTCGCACTCCGCTCCGAGTGTGTGCAGTGTCCTACTCTTCATCTCAGAATACTTCAGGCCACTGCGCGCCCACAGAGTTGTTACCACATTACACTCGGCTTTTCAGACAACTCAGGTAGCATCAACCAGCGGGAGGTGCACCCTGCTTTTCAGCCAACTCAGATAGCATCATATAGCGGGAGGTGCACCCAGCTTTTCAGCCAACTCAGATAGCATCATATAGCGGGAGTTGCACCCAGCTTTTCAGACACCTCAGATAGCATCATATAGTGAGAGGTGCACCCGGCTTTTCAAACAACTGAGATAGCATCATATAGTGGGAGGTGCACCCGGCTTTTCAGCCAACTCAGATAGCATCATATAGCGGGAGGTGCACCCGGCTTTTCAGACAACTAAGATAGCATCATATAGTGGGAGGTGCACCCGGCTTTTCAGACAACTCAGATATCATATATGGAGGTGCACCGGCTTTTCAGACAACTCAGATAGCATCATACAGCGGGAGGTGCACTCGGTTTTTCAAACAACTCAGATAGCATCATATAGTGAGAGGTGCACCCGGCTTTTTAGCCAACTCAGATAGCATCATACAGCGGGAGGTGCACACGGCTTTTTAGACAACTCAGATAGAATCATATAGTGGGAGGTGCACCCGGCTTTTCAGACACCTCAGGTAGCATCATATGTCGGGAGGTGCACTCGGCTTTTCAGACAACTCAGGTAGCATCATATGTCGTGAGGTAGGTATTTGTGGCCAGCCTTAATGCGAAGCTAACGTTGGGCTACAACTCAGAAATGCTTGGAGACAGGTGTGTCATAATTTTGCCTATAAGTCCCCACATACGGCACAGCTTCGTTTCATTAGGGTATCTACAAAGGGGCGTGGGAGAAACGCAGGCAGGCATCAAGCATAGGAGTGCACCCGCAAACTACCTAGAGAGACAGGAGGGAGAGAGGCCGACGACAGTTGCAATATTCGGCTTTTCTGTTGGGCGATATGCGGGCTGCAGCAAAGTGAGTACTCTTTGAGGATAGGTGGATGCGCAGCTCAAGTTGACACCTTGGTGATGATGTGAGCCAGGCAAAGATCTCTGTCAAAGAGAACGCCAGCTCGGCTTCCTTCCAACGAGACCACCTTCCTGCATGTGGATTCACCAAGTATAAAACACGTGGGCAGGAACAACTGATGAAACAAGAGCAATCCTACAGAGGGAGATGCACAAATTAATTTCATGTTCGTTGTGTTTGCTATTCTGGCAAGCTGATACATCTTGGAACAAGAGCGGTCCAACGGAGGGAGGTGGACAAGTTATTTTCAAGCTCACTGTCTCTGCCATTCTGGCATGCGGATGCTACTTGGAAGGTTCACAGCCCCTAACTGACCAAACTGTCCAGAATACCTGTCCGCTGGGGTTTGCAACCGCCCAAAATTTTCAAGTTCGGACAAGACGTAACGAACTGATTCTTAGAACACGTCAGGGTATGGGAGGCGTGTAAAATATAGGAACGAAGCGTCGGGATACGTCAAGTATGGGAATCATATATTGCGATGATATGGCAGGGCATTATACCAAAAGTCCACTGAGGCAATGTCGAGACCGAAGTTGTGGCGAGCCTCAAGGGCTTCACGCAGTCAAAATCTTTGCTAACTGTGTTGAGAAGCGGTTTTTGTTTCAGTGACATCTCTTCCCTATTATGCACAAGTCCTGTGGCGAACTAGGTTTTCGGAGCAGCTTCTGCCCACTCTGACCTGGTGTCACACAAACAAGTGCAGCTCTGTATTGTGCAGCTCTGTCCAGGACAAAGGCTGGCGAACGTAAGTGCGAAGCGTGCAGAACTTGAAGCGAAAGATCCGTATAGAGGCCTGGAGAAGAGGATCATAATAGGTTTAGTTTCACGCAACCGATGGTTTCCCGAGTGCAGATGACCAGAAGTTTTGGCAGCCCCGAAGGTATCCCAGACAGCTTTGTTATTTTCGTAATAGTCAAGTCAGCACTTTCGCAAGGGCCGCCAGGAAGACCGAACACTTGGCATAGGGCTGTTTCAGGGGAAATATGCTCTCCGCTAGAAGCGCGTAGAGAGCTGGAGCAAGTAACAAAAAACGATGAGCTGATCTCTGCAGGCGACTTCACCGCCTAAGACCTCAAGTGACACTTCTAGAAATCCAAAGGCTGGCAAACGTGATGGATACCTTAGATTTCACACACGTTACCCTGGCTTGCCAGTACGAAAGCGCACGGTGCACGGTGCATGGTAGCTTCAGCCAGATATTCAGCCGGATATTTAAGCCTAAGATAGAAATGATGGTTATTCAGGCGTTGCGATTCAGGCGTTGCGTCGTGTGGAACACAACTTAACCTTGCGGAGTCTAGCTGAAAAGCTGAGAAGGCTGGGGCACGCGAAATAGGAGGACATGGCCCATAAAGATTTCAACCCGACGAAAAGCAGTTATGCTAGGCGAGGCATATTTGCAAGATAATAAAAATATATACTTATTTCAACATTGATTGTATGACATAGAGCCATAGTCCTTCTCGCGCGAAAAAAAAAGTATCTAAGTGGTTGACTAGCTCGCACTTTCCACTGCAGGTGAGCTCTGCAAACACGACCATATATGATCGTGGCTAAAACCATTCTAAAACTGCAACCACGATCAAACTTGCGCACCCTCCGCAGTGCGACAAGCATCTCGCAGGCGAAAGAGCAGTTCTTCCAACTGTTCTTCAGTCATGGCAAAGCGAATGTCCTGTTCGGGGTTGCCTGAGCCCGTGCCCGTGAACCTTGAAGCTGCCGATGCCAAAGTCTGCAAACTCATATGGTAAAGAGGCTTTTTGTTAACGCGATCCATACTGTCTGCCACGTCAATGTCCATGCGCCAGTCCGTTGAAACTAAGGTAGGTAGAGCACTCGCGGAGGAGCTTTGAGCGAGAACACTTCGAAGAGAGGCTTTTTGCTTTCCGTACATATTTGCAATAGCTTGGGCCCGCTGCGGCACCATCTCGTGTTCATTAGTCAGTAGTGAACGCAGTTCTTCGTTCGAAAGGTCCATTTTGGCCGCCTCCAACATAGTGCACGCCAGCGCCGAAAGCATCTGATTCAATAGTTTCCCATCGATGCCACTGACAGATCCTTCGGATAGCGATTCCTCTGCAGGCTTCTTATCAATAATTGCCTTGATAGCGGCATCGGCGATAAACTCAACTTGATCGTGACTCCATTTGCTATCGGCGCATACGATCAGCCCTTCCGTCGTCTTATCCCCAACATCCATCTCTCGAGTTGATGTTGCTTACAACTTGGGCATGGAGGCGATGTAGAACGGATTAATAGTGTCAGGGATAAAAGTTAATCAAGCAGCTTTTGTTACAAATCTCCAAAAAGCCCTGTCTCGTCTGTTATACGGACGGACACCTGCTTTGTCCAGGTCCAATTCCAAGAGAATTCCAAGTCTAGACGAGCGGAGGGAGATCAGATGAGACGGACCGTTCCAAAATGAAAAAGAAGTGCCATGCCATACCATGCCATGCCATCGCATGCCATCGCATGCCATGCCAGTGAGCCGTCGCGTCGCGTCGCGTCGCGTCGTGTCGCGTGACATGACATTGACATCACATGACCATGACCATGACCGCGACCTGACTGTTACAATCTCGAATCTGATGTGTTGTAATTCGGACTTTTCGGATCGGGCCGTCGCGTGACATGCATGCGATGGCGATGGGTTCTGAGACAGTCGAGTGTAGCGTCTGCGTCTGGACAGGAAGGACACCCTCGACACTCGACTGCGACTGGTTCCTGCTTGTTCCAAGAACACTCTCGTCTGAACTGGGCGATAGCGACACCTTCGCTTGACGCGTAAAGTATCCCTTTTATAATAGCCTTCTGAGAGGCGGAACTGTAAAGTGTTTATAGTTTATCACGGTTGTGTTTATATTTTATTACTTTCACTGTAGAGAGAGTCCAGAGAGAAGCTTCCCGTGAGCGTTTGGCGTGGAGGAGACGTTGGCTTTCTTGCTTTCTTCGTTTTACGCTTAGCAAGGTGGCAGATCCAACTGGTTTCCACGGAAGAACAGCAGAAATCTGGCTATACGGCTGATATTTGTCTACAATCTCGCAGCGGTTAGTGCACGAGATTGGATTCTCTGCGAGAGTATTTCTCGAAATATTTCGCTATGCCTACTTGGGAGTGGCGAGTATTTATTCGCGAGAGGGACGAAGCTCAACGGTTTTGGGAGTCTCTTGGGATGGGGCCATGGCCGAACTTGGAAGAGTGCAGGTGGCGCTTCCATTATCCTCGTTCATATCCTAGCACTTGAACACGATACAGGCTGATAACGAGTGAAAGTGATCCCCGAAGCGAACAATATGTCGACATCCAGTGATACCAACAATTGTCCTGCAGGAATATCGTTCGTTTAAGCACTGAGTTTGCTATTGGAAATTTTATCGTAACAGAGTGGTAACGGATATCCGAACGGATTTTGTACTGTGATAATCGATAGCAAGCGATAACCATCTCCGAGTTTGCCACTAGCACGTATGCTGTAAGACGAAAGTGTTTCGTTCAACACTTTTCCCGGTTGCGATAATGGGAAGTACTGTTTCTGTCTTGATTCTTGCGTATTTTGAATCACTGCTGGTGGGTTGTGCGCAGAGTCGACTGCTACCTACCTGTATCTGAAGTTTTAGGACTGAAGATGCGCGGCGGTCCAAGCTCGGAGCTTGAGTGTAAACTTCGACTGGAAAGGAAAAAGCGCGGTATTGCTCCCAGTTCTCTTGGCGAAGATGGGTAGACGCTCAGGAATCCGCTCTGAAACGTAGTTCAGCGCAATTTTCAATGTGGCAGGGACCAATCAAACACGGTTAGCGACTTCCGGGGATGGCAGAAAGCGTTCCTTTTTGCCGGATTAAAAAGCAGCACTGTACTGAGAGCCTTGCATATTGCAGGTGCTGAACTTTGGAAGAAGGTCATATTTCCTCTTGAAAAGTCTGGCTGCATATGCAAAGCTGACCTTCTTGGTGTGTGCGAGTGGCTACGAGGTCCGGTTCGACTCCAATTAACTCTAGAGTTGCCCTGCCATGCCTCTAGATTTGCTCTGCCATGCCTCTTGTACTTGCGCCACGCATATACGCGGAAGTCTCCCAATAGCCCTTGAAGATGGCTTCGTTAGCCTCACAAAAGCGCAGAGTGGATTCTATCCATTAGAAAGATTGATATCACTGCCAGTTCCCAGGAAAAGATGGGAAATTATAGTATTTGAACCGCAGTCCTGAAGGGTCCGTTTTCTTATAGTACGAGCTTCATGATGTGCTATGTATCGTACGCGTTTCTGTTTCTGTTATGTATCGATACGAAGGGCTGCCCTTCGTATTTGAACACAAGTGCCCAACTTACTGGGTTCAAGGCGTGCAGGACGGAGTGAATCAAAAGAACCAGCATCTGCTGCTTTTGCTGCACTTAACAGGTATCCCATCATCTTCGCCCATATTCAATAATATCACTCTATTGGCTCTGAAAACCTCGTCGGGTAAACCGCCGACTGGTTGCAGTTTGGGAAAGTCTATGAAAAGTCGATTGTTGCCGTTGGGCAGTCACCGATGGATTCTCAAATATCTTTCTGAAGTTAATCTCCCTGTATAACAGAATGGCAAGCTTAAAGCACACAAAGTGGGCATCTGCTGATATTCTAGAAGTGCACAACTGATGCAGCTTTGTGCCTAGCCTCGCTCGAAGGGTCGTACATCTTGACTTTACAAAGCTTCAGATGTACATCTTGACTATGCAAAACTTTGAGCTTAAGAGAGCTAAACTTCCTAGCGTTTCAGGGAGTGACACAACCCTCTTGTCCCAACTTCGTGCAGCTTTGTTGAATCCGTGTTTTCAAAATGTCCTGACTTGGTGACAATTTCTGCTTGGCAGTGTCATGGAGTTTTGGCAAAGCCGTGAAGTTTTGGTTCTCCCCACTTGTTCGGTATCAAAGAAAAGGAGCAAAGTGAGGATGCCAAATCGGGCTGGTATAGCAGCAGAACTCACGGAGATTGTGGTGGATGACTCTGTGCAAGGGCCTGTGTGGTCCATATGCATTGAGGGGAAGTCTGCCCCGAAAGTGTACGAAGTCCTAGAGAATTGCACTTATTTCCCCACTTCCGTGTACCATTCCTCCACAGAAGGTGCTCACCAGCTTTCTCAAATGTCTATCGGGTATCCATTGTTTGTGATAAGTTCAAGAGACGATGTTTTGCAGCAGGAACCTGAGAAAGCATCGAGTGCATATGGGGTACCAAGCATGGATCAGTTAAGTGTTCCAATAGGTTGATGAGTTGGCTTAAGTGTTTTTTATATCATTTTTATGCCACATAAGACCGATGAGCACGTGGTAAGACTTTTTAAGAGTTACCAACGAAAAGAAACACGCCGAAGAGATGAGTGAGGCAATAGAGTGAGAGGGTGGGTCAATAGATTGTCAGATTTACCTGGATTTATGGCCTGTTGTGCCTTGATGAATGTTGATGCCGCTTGCACGACGCCATCCACTAATCTGATTTCCCCAGCTTTGCACGCCTGAGTCTCTTGCAAACTTACAAGCAATGACCTCTAGGTTAAAATTTCACGAACAAATCAGAATTTAGCCAGACAATTTTAGTATGAGTAAGTGGATAATGAAATCATATGATAGAGTGATATAGGTTATTTGTTAAATGCGCATTATGTTTATGCTCAATCCACTCCGTAAACCCTATTTGGTTGTGCGTAGCGAGTTGTAGAAGGCTATAGGATGACATAAACGCATACGGACGTACGGATCACATAAACTATGCTTCCACCGATTAGAAACATTGCCCCTCGTAGTACGAAGGCCAGCTTACATTCTCTTGTGATTACTTTCATAATGCATGGTAATGTTTTCTTGTGAAACAACATGATGCGACAAAAAGCACAATTGTGCATCGAATAACTGTGATTTTTGACATAAAATCACTTTGGCGATTCATTCATATTTCCATAGCATGTGCATGGTGTGTATCGCATATATACCTGTCGCCATCATGTCGTGTAGTTGGTGTCATATGGTCAACTATAGCATTCGAGGAGCCATCCTTCGGAATGGCTACTTCAGACCTCATGTTCTCCTGTGACGACATGTGCACACTGCACAAAAGCATTAAAAACATCTACACTGGATGATATTGGCAATATACGAATATCGTTGTGAATAATTGCATACGGTAATAAACTGGCTTATGCCCACCTAACCTTCACGACTTGGAACATATTAAATGTGGTTGTTCTACCATAAGGCAACATGTCAATATCTTACTGAAAAATTGTCGAGCATACGACGTGCATTTTTTCATAAAGGTTAGTGCTAGGAAACCGGACAATTCTCATATATATATATGAAACTCGCATTTCAGAAAATCCATATACGATACGATGTGTGTAAACGTAACCTTCTATACATTTGCATGTATGCACAACGTTAGCGACACACCGTAGCCAGCCAAAACTGAACACATGAGATCGTCTCAGAGATCTAGATATCGTGACTATATGTCCGTGTAAATGTGTCACTAGCTCACTATTGTATGTAGAGCTCCCCTCCGACCCGCCTCACTGAGATTGAATTGTAAAACACTATCCGATCATAATCGAACGTAGAATACTACTCAACCTTCCCCGGTTGTACCGTGCGCGGTGTCATGGCATGTCAGCGTGTCGCCATACCACGCCATCGCATGGCTGCCATCCGATCACATGTCATCAACCATAATTAGAGGGCAGATTGGCAGAATGGTGAGAATCGAGAATCGAGAATGACAATCGAGAAATGAAAGGGCGAGCAGCGAAAGCCAACTCCCTACCATTTTTCGCGAGACTGAGCCGAAACGAAAGACAGTAAATTATGACCTCTCGACAAACATTCACTCTCCCCAGAACGTTTCTCCGCGGTGCAACAGCTTGCCCGGTGCATACGTTTGTGCGCTGAATGAATGCCTCTTTGGGAAACCTGTTACCTTTATTTTTCACCGTTTGCTGGTATGGCTTTCTTTCTCTGCATTCAAACGTGCGAAAATGCAGCTCGCTCTAGGTACGTACGTATAAATTTAATGTAGATATTGGCACGTCCTTGGCTTCGTTGGTGAGCCCTGAATGGCAATCGCGATGTTGTTTGCATGGTGGCTTTCTGTGCTTGGCTTGGCAGCGACGCCCCTTTGTTGGTTGTGCCAACAATGCTCATCGTTGATCAATGGCTACTTTTGAAAGTTAGATCGTTGCTATTTGGTTTATTGGTCATCATAACTTCATCTACAGGTGACGGTCACACTGACTACTATAGGAGGTGACCGGTGACAGTTTTGTTGGTCACCGTGTCACTTCTAGTCAAGGCTCTGTATCGATACGTTCCTCACAACCGATACTACCGATATATCACATTTATTATTGCCGATTATCGGAATGCATTATCAAACTATCGATTGTAGGTTTAACGGTTCCTGCATATTTAATTTATAACAAATTGCGTATAAATGCCCAAACAATCAATTATGCATCGATCGTGATAATTATCGATAACGTTTTTCAGATATCGGGTTGTCTCGATACCAAAAAAACAAACGTATGTAAAGCCTTGCTTCCAGCACACCACCAAGTGTGGGGACCCGAGCTAGGTGGTCGAAACACCAAACAATGAACAAATGCCTACTCAACTTTGACACAAACGTAAGTGTAGATTTGGGGGTATGCACTCATAGGCCAGGGTGTGCTGGATATGACATTGTGACACACAACTGTCACTTGTCACATCCTATGGTAGGCTGGGTGACCGTAGTCACCCGTAGGTGTGAACCCAACTTAGCGGTATTTATGTAGACTCTTTCTTTATATCGAGAGACTTTTTACTGTTCTGATTCCGAAACCCTCTATCGCAGGGTTTATACGACTTATATGTATATGTATATATATATATATATATATATTACTGCCCAACCATATATCTAGCAGGTTTGGCCCCACTTACGCTTTATTTAGCCACTGCGGGATTGCCGCTATGCGTGGCTAAGTCCGGACGCTTGGGATGGAGTGAGGCGCTCCGTTTGTGAGAGTGTTGGCAGTCACGGTTATGGCCTAATTGCTGAGGGTTGATTTACGGCAAGTCGCGGTACCTTGGGGCGCATTTTTTACGGGATTTTACGTTGGATTCGTTTACGTCTTCTGGTTGGATCCCACACCGCTGCGTATCGGCCGCCTATACGCGTATACGGCACGACTTCCTGGACTTCTGTGATTCCCTTCGGTTGCTATATCGACGACCCGCACATTTCTTGGCCACCCGCTTATGCCATTTCTATCGCTTTCTTTGCCTCACTCCGCCCCTGTAGCACGGCTCTATATCGATATTTCCGATAACCGATACTATCGATATATCGTATTTATCGCCAATTATCGGATTGCAATATCAAACTATCGATTGGTTAGGTTTCAGTGTTCCATAATTAAGTTATAACAAAATGTGCGTAAATGCCCAAACAATCGATTATTTATCGATTGTGCCGATTATCGATACCGTTTTTCGGATATCGGATTATATCGATACTGAAAAAACAAACCGATATAGAGCCCTGCCCTGTAGTCCTTCTCCATCATGGTTGCTTCCACCAAATCGAACGCTACCATGGCGTCACGCCGCAGAGCGCAGTGGAAGCGTGATGGGCCCATAACCTATTGAATATATCAGCTAGACTGTACATCCAATGTCGAGATAATCAGAATATATAACAACTAAAAGGAGTCTCTTAAAGAATCGCATACTTCCCGTTATATGTTCGGGGTCTAGGGTTCAGGGACCGATGACAATCATACACCCTAACTACAAGAATGACAGTTTGAGACAGTCAGGGTGTCACTTCCAGCATTAGCGACAATATTTGATTCCGAGGATGCGAGATTTGCCAACACGCCAGCCACACTGTCAGCCGTTGCACCGGCTGCCAATTCAATACAATACGTTGTGCGAGAGGTGAAGGCCGAGAGGACCTCCTACGGCAAATTATAGTGGCTTGTCAACTGGGAGGGATTGGACGACTCACCTGACACCTGGGAGCCAATTTCATATCAACATAAGTAAGATGGTGCGCCAGTTTTGGGGGGTGCCTGCTAGCTCGGCGGGTGTAGAAAGGTGTTTTAGTGCATGTGGTAGGATGCATATCAACCTGTGAAAGAGCTTAAAGGAGGGTACCTTGGAACATTCCCTCATGGCTTCCATGAACACCCTGTAAAGTGTAAATACGGCTTTAAACTGTATAACCCCCCGATATCACGTACACTCAGTATTAAGGAATTCACCGTTAAGGAATCAGCCAGCGTTTTGGGGGGGGTGGGGTCACGATTTTAGTGATTTGGCTGGCTGGACCCAAAAAAATAAGGAAGAGGTCCAAAATAAGGAAGGCGCTCGCTGGCTGGCATGCTTTCGGCAATCTTAACATAAGGAATTGACGCTGGCATACATCATCGCTCCGGTGTCGCCCGCGGCAGACTGGATGGAGTCTTCGGCGGCGGCACATCCGTTTGATGGGAAACGGGTGTTGTTGGAGATCGCCAAGATGCTTCTGGATTCCGGCGGGCCCTTCCAGGGCACCGCAGACCTTACTTCTGGTCATCAAGATCACACAGGTCGACCCTTCGCGGACTATCGCCGCCTGGACGAGGATGCACCTTCTTCATCAATCGAGCACAAGACCCGGCTGGTTGCACCCGGTGCAACTGACTACAGGAACATCGGCACTTTCTCAACTTTCTCATTTTGCTCTACGCATGATTTGCCAAACACTAGTACCAGCTCTCCTGGGCGTTGTAACAGAGGCACCGGCTCTCCCAGGCACTCTCGACGTGGCTAGAGTTGACGGAATTGGATTAGCCCGCCTCCAGATTGTGATGTTTTTGGTTCAGGTTGCCCCAAAATGGGCTTGATTTAGGGTTTTAATTGTATATGCATTCTGCAGTATGCCTCACTGACTGCTAGTTTCAGGAGTTACCCTGCCAGAAAGGACAGGTTCTCCTGTAGGATGCTTATTTCCACCGAAGCTGAGTAGTACCGGAATATCCTAGTTCACGAGATAACAGAGGGTCTCGAACTGTGTCTGGATAAACTCCCTTAATAATATAAACCCTAAGCTAGATATACCCCGAACGGTCTCGCAACGGTAACGGAGTCTAGCCTACCTGTGACACAACGTGTGTCACAGCACGAGCCTACCGATCAGTAAGCAGTCCAGTGTTGGCCTAGGGGTGTGTCATAGGGACTCCCAGTCAGGGCTCCCTATACAGATTCCAGCACACCACCCCAACACTGTGGGTGGTGACTGGCTAGGAGAGTCAGAAGTGTAAGTTGCTAGGGTAGAAGCCAGGGTGACAGGTCCTAACTGCTAATCCAACTGTGCTATTCTGATACACAAATTGGAACGTACCCTCTAGCTAGTACAAGAGCAAAAGCATACAGGCAATTGAGTGTCCTGCTAAACTACTGAAAGAGTCTGCACCAGCAAGTCAGATTGAAGAATATAAAGTTGTCAAAGTAAATCAAACCAGATTGAAGACCGTGTTGAGGTCAAAGTACATCTCAGTACACCACCATAAAGTGGTGCACTGCCAGAGCCAGAAGGAGATCTACTCGGGGTCAAAGTTCAGAGGAGCACCTTCACCACATCGTTCACCGTAGTAGCCCGCAGTAGCACGGCGGAGCAATACGGGGCGGCCAAAGTGTAAGGTGTCGATCACTGAAAAATCATTCGCCAGAGAATTTGACGGAGTCGGTGTTGCTGACCCGTCGATCACGGGAGGCTGCACCGCACCGGGGTGCTGCCAAGTGCTGCCCGACCGGGGGGGCCTCGTCATCTGAAGACGATGCCGGCGACAGCGGAGGACCGTCCTCAAATAGCACGGCAGGCGGCGGCGGCCCGGGATGCCACGGCACCGGAGCCATATAGAGGCCCTGCCGCCTCTGCTCCCGCCGGTGGAGACGAGGTGGAATAGCACACGGCACCGTAACAAGCGGTGCCTCCTCATCCGACACCTGCAGAAGGTCGGTTTCGTTGGCCACCGTGAAGGTGGCAGCTCCCACTCCCATGACTGAAATCAAGAGAATGAAGGAAAGAAGGAAGGGCATCCCCCACATACCCGGCTGAGCGGGGAAGCCCCATGGTGGCTTGCCGCAACCAGAGGTGCGGTGAGCACCGTCACACCAATCCCCAACGGCACCACCAGAAAGAGGTGCGTGGGCTGCGGGCTCCGACGCATGACTCGCCGAGATGGCAGGAGCCCGCGGCTGGCGCGCGTGATCCGCCAAGACAGCCTGCGGTCTCAGCTTGAAGCTACCGTCGGCGAGGTCCTCGTAATCATCCGTGTCGTAGCCAGTCAGGTCGACCGGCATAACCGCGGCGTGGTTGACATTCTCCACAATGCCCTTGAACTCACCGTCCGTGCTCGCCGTAGTGGTCACCCGTGCCGATTGAAGGGACACGGGCTCGCCGTAGCCGTAGAGCTTCAGGAGCTCCTCCTCGTCCTCCAAGACAGGCATAGCAGGGGCCGGCACGGCGGATGCCGATGCCGCCGCACCACCTGCCGGAACCTGCTTCTCCGGCGTGTCACCTGCCTCGGCAGGGTCACACACCAAAGCCGAAGCCTGCGCGTCAACGCCCCCAAACGGTAGGAAGGAAGCGTGAGTGTAGTGTACCTTAGGCTCAACGGCCGCGTTGACCTCCGCCGCGAGGTCGTCCAGCCGTTGGAGGATGTCCTCACCGGGTGTCCCGTCACTGGTGGTACCGCGCCCACGGAGAAGCCGTAGGCGGACACGTCAATGCCCCCCACAACGCCCCCGTAAAGCACCGCTGGCGGGCCGTACACCGTCGCCGCACGGGCAAAGGCGTCCGCCCCCTCATCCGCTGCCTCCTGGAACACGGCACACATGGCGAGGGCGTGCACACCCTCCGCATCCTCGTCGTCGATGGGAATGCAGAAAGCTGCGGCCGTGCCAGGGGAATGTTGGCGACCGCCAAGAGGGCAGTCGCGGTAGAAGTGGTAAAGGTCCTTACCGGATTTCTTGCAGCGAGTACAGAGCGGTTTCGCCCGCTGCTCGTCGCGATCGAAGCCCACGGCGGGTGGGTTGCTCACACCCATGCGAAAGCCCCGCTGGGGCTGCCCTTGCCGCTGCGGCTGGCGTCCCTGCGGCGGCCGCTGCCCGTGCTGCCGCTGCGGCGGATCCCGCTGCCGCTGCACCACCGGCTGAGCCGCCCCGCACTGCCGCTGCACCAGCTCAGCCAACTCCTGGATCTTGCCGAGGAGCACCTGGTGCTCGTCGCTGGAGAGCAAAGCCGACGCGCCACCAGAAGAGGGGCTGGCCAGGGCAGCCTTTCCGGCCTCCGTCGCCGCCCATGCCTGGTAAATCTCAACCACCAGAGAGCGAAGGGCACCGAGGGAAACCGTCGCAAGATCGGCCACCATGGGATAGCGCACCTTAACCGCGGCGTAGAACACCGGGTCAAGCCGGGTGTACAAGCTGAGCTTCCTGGTGGCTTCGGTGGGCGTCCAATCAGCTGCCTTGTTGTCCCGCACCAACCGCTGCTCCCGAGCCAGAACGGGTTGCGGGTCAACGTTGGCGGGATAGCTGAGAGCCGCATGCTCTTGCTGGAAAGACTCCCGCAACGCCACAGGAACGCAGCGCTTGATGATGTCCACCAGAGCACGCCGTCCATCTCGGTCAGCAGACGCGTCCGTCCCCGTAAGCCAGACGTGGGCGTTGCTGTGTTTCTCGATGACCAGCTGGAGCACGTCGTAGAGCAAGCCGTTGACCTTGCTCACCACTAGAGCCATAGGCTCGTCCAGATCGAACGAGGCCAGCTCCAGTCCAGCGGACGCGAACTCCGTACGAAGCTGCACTACCATGTCGGAGAGCAGGTTCGCGTCAGCCGTGCCGCTGAAATAATGCTTCTTGTCCCCAAGGATATCCTCGCGGATACCCTTGGCCCAAGACCGATGCAGCCGCTGCTTGTAGATCTCGTCAACGAGCTTGGACTGCTCATGCAAATACTTCCTGGTGGCAACGTCGGCGTCCTCGTTGGAAGTAGGTGCGGGATACGCAAAAGTCGGGGTTCTGACCGTCGGCGTGTTGCGCACCGCGTCGGTCAGCCTCAGAGAGGCATCGATGTCGGAGTCCCTCATAAGGGACCTTTTGGATCTCGTAGAAACCATCACGTAGAGAGCCTGATGGGAGGTGGTACGCTGGGGCGCGTAAGGGTAGCGGCGCGGGGAGAATGCGAGTACACAGCCACGCGAAGAGCGGTAAAACCATGGCAACGAGGGGCACTAGAAGACGAAGTCGAGGTCGAATAATAATAATAATAATAAAACATTTACGCTAGCAAAGGGGACAAAGTCCTGAGAGTGCGGCATCCCTGCAAAGCAGGCTAGTGAAAACACCAGGGGCTACTCCCTCTACTATAGCGCGCCCACAAAGGGGCTCAACCCACTTTTCAGCAGGGTGACATCTAGAGAAAAAGCTAGGTGCTAAGCAAAAAACTCTAGAAGATGGAGAAGCAGCCATGGCCGGGTGAGTGGAGGGGTGGCAGGTCGAGGTCGAAGGTGCTACAGTCACTAGCCCAAGAAACGGTAGATTGTTGGATCAAGGCAAAAAGAAAACCGTACAAGGACATTGCGTCGACAAAGTCCGATCCAGGTCGAACCCCCATAGCCGCCGATCAAATACTCAGAAGCTGCTCATCCCAAATTTCCCACGCGCACCCAAACGCGCCGGTGCGCACCACCTACCAAAGCGGCTGTTTTAGCCAATCATGGCCAAAAGCAATGTGGAATATAGCGTGGATGGGGCCACGACCTACCGGAATATCCTAGTTCACAAGATAACAGAGGGCCTCGAACTGTGTCTGGATAAACTCCCTTATTAATAATATAAACCCTAAGCTAGATATACCCCGAACGGTCTCGCAACGGTAACGGAGTCTAGCCTACCTGTGACACAGCGTGTGTCACAACACAAGCCTCGCGATCAGTCAGCAATCCAGTGTTGGCCTAGGGGTCTGTCATAGGGACTCCCAGTCAGGGCTCCCTATACAGATTCCAACAAGTAGGTGTTTGTTTCAGTTCCGTCCACCACCTAGTTTGCCAGTCACCACCCTAGGAGGTGTGCTGGAAGTGACGCCCAGACTGTCATTCCTATAGTTAGGGTGTATGACTGTCACCGGTCCTGGAACCCTAGACCCCGAACATATAACGGGAAGACTGAGTATTCTCAGCGGTTATCTATTCTGATTATCAGTCTCACCGAATATACAGTCCAGCTGATATATTCAACATTTTGATTTATCGTTATCTGTCGATAATCTGTGTTGGTTTATCGTTATCTGTCGACAATTCCCAGCCGCGGTATCTGTCGAGAACAAATCTTGACTTATCGAAAAATATCGATACCTCCGAATAAGTCCGATACCGGGCCTTGATCGATATTGATCGATACCTACTTAACACCTATTGTTATCGATTGATATACAATTCTGCCTATCAAAAAACTATCAATGTGGCCTAAAACTTTCAATACCACTCAGACTTGGTTACTTGGATGCCGGCGTGCACGGCTCCAATCCGCCGCTGGCGGGTCTCCGAACCTGCACTCTAATAGGATATTGAATTTCAAAAAGAATGTAGATTGGGGGTTCGGACGTCAAGCCTAAAGCCCCACCCCCACCCCGCCTTTTTCCCGCGAGAAGGCCGAAAGCCCCCCCCTTCCCCACCTTTCACGGGCCTCAAGGCCCAACCCCCCTAACCTAAACCAAAACGATTGAAAAGCCCTAAAGCCCCCGTGGGGCTGCATTTTTGTATGAATCACGATAAAAATCCGCGCCAGCGCCCCGCGCCACCGTGCACGCCCCCACACACAATTCCGCACGCGTGGGCGGGAGGGTGGGAGTGCTCCAACTCAATACCACCGATCATACGCGCGGTGAAGTCAACAAGGGGGTGCGAGATGCGGGTGGTCCACGCCATCGCTTGACACGCGATGGGCCGCAGGCGCGATTTTTTATAATACTACCATATTTTACCTCGAACTCGAACCACAAGACCAAAGCCCCCCCTCCCCCCACCTCTCGGGTCCAAAGGCCCAAAGCCCCCCCCCAAACGATTTATACAGGGCAATATTTTTGAAATTTAACGTCCTACGATAACGAGCCTATGGCCCAATAATGCGGCCGTAATATTCATCTCCGCCTAGTCCTTGGGGATGGACTAGTCGCGCGGATAGTAGCCACTTAAAAGTGAAAACTCCCGATCACAAGCAAGTAAGAAATTCGGTTTCCCTCCCCTGCTACGCTACTACTAGTTACAGTACTTACTTACTTACTTACTTACTCCCCATGCTAGCAACTACGATGTCGCACGCATCGCGATCGCGAGTCGCGGGTATCGATGTTCGATCGATGTCATCATATAATTGGATGTTATGTGTCACAGTGCAGCGAGCGGAGCGAGAGGTACCGGACCGAAGGGCCCGGGTCAATGCAGACTGTTGTACCAACCGTATAAGGTAGGGAACGACTCTGTAGCGGAGTTCTGCTCCGACACTTGATCTGTTTTCGGGAAGGGTATCATCCCGCCCGTCCACCTCATTGGCATTAATTTATGTTCATTTCATTCCGATATTGCGTAGCGGGTCCATTTTGCCCATTACTATTTGCACTAATAATTCTTGATTATTAGTGCTCTCCGATACCCTATCCGTGACATGCATCTTGCTTTACAGGTGTGATTATTGGGTAGCTAGGGTAGCGTAGGGGGGTCCGTAGGGTAGGTGTGTCACATAACTGATCTCTGATGTGACAGAGATAGTTTTGATATTCAAGATTGCAGATTCTGGATCGTGATAATTTAAGATTTTAACCGAGTTGGAGATATTTCCAGGCGAGTAAGAAATATCCTTTTTGAACGTGGTTCCGAGAGACTTCACGTGCATATGAAAGAGGAGCAGAGGTTGGATTCTTGCGGAGAAATCGATATCGACGATTGCGATCTTTTGCGAGAGATTGTGGGACTGGAACGCTAGATGATGATTCGGCATTTTGCAATCGAAATCGCCTTCACCAATTCACCATCGCCACCTCGTTATCGAATTCTGATCGAACGTTTTGGTATTACAGCAATGATTTTACATCGAGGCTCTCTAGAGCTCTACAGTATAAACCTGTAACCTCGATCTTGAAGTTTGCTTGCGCGTGTCAAACTGTTGACACATTCGATTGATCGCACCCGACCGAACGGAAGAATACTTCCAAGTTTGCAACGCTCTCCCGCCCGTGCCTACGTGTGAGTCACGCTATGTTTCGAAAGCTAAAGTTTCCATTTTTCTAGTGCAACAGGGCCTAAAAACGATCACCCTTGTGCCTGCTGGGATATTTATCTGGCTTTCAGTCATGTTCCCAGTTTGTACGCCTCTCAATTCCCCCAAACCTTCAGCAGTCTTCAACGTGAAGGGTCGACAAGTCGCAGGTGTGTTCATAAGCTTTTGCCTGCACTGTGTCCCCTGTGGGTTTGTCGTCTTGTGCTAACATAGAAGAACTATTCATGATCTAAAGCTGAAAAACATATGGTCAAGAACTTGGCTAAACTGTGCTGTCGTCTGCGTGCAATATTTCGCAGGATGCTCCCGAGTTGTGCGGCCTATTGTGGCAAACGACTCCAAAGTGCGTACCGCACTGCGTCGATATTCTGCACCTTGTGTTCTTGAAATATGTTGAAATATGACTGTTAACTGTTGCGGACTGCTCGTTTTGAATATTGCACGTACTGCGGCGTCCGTGGGAACAGTGCGATGATCAGAACAGAAAGTAGAGAGGACTGTTATGTTTCCGTTTAGTCTGACTGAACCGCCGTGCTTCTCATGCAGCGGCCCTACACAATGGCTGACCTGAAGAGTGACGTACAAAAGTCGGAAAAGAAAATGAATACGAAAGCTAAAAGAGCTGCGGTGCGTAACCTTCTAAGTACTACAGCTGCTCTCAGGTCACAATTTTCTACTGTATCTTACAGCCTCGGAAGTCGACGAATGTTTTGTTATTGCTTTCCCTCCTCCCTCCCCGTCTATCCCATACACGGAAGTTGTACTGATGGCGCCTGCCTGAAATTCCTCATTGATCTGAGCAAGTCATATGTCGGTTGCGCTTTCAGGAAACACCCGCGGAGCGTTTCTCGAGAACAATGCGCCTCAAGTGGGGTTCAGTAGCAGACCGAATAAAAAATAAGAGAAGCTCTCACTTCTTGACTGTCGACGATAGTAGGTACGCAGTCTGAAAGTCCATAGGAAGGGCACTTAGGGCACTCTCCTGCCCTTCCTATATGGACGCCTGTCTGGGGCAACAGCAATACATTCACTTTCGCCGAGCCTGACAAGGTCACGACCAGTAGCTGCGCCCTTCACGAACTGCTGAGCACTTTTTGCTCTCCTCGCAGACGTTTGACTATTACACATAGTACTGAACTCCGAAAATTTGCGTGTTGGGTGTCCTTGAGTAGCACCATTTTATTGTGCATCAAGAATTCGCAGCTGGGCCTTACGCTTAGATGGAGTAAAGGTGTAGTTGGCTTTCTGATGTCTGACCTCCGTTCACGGGATGGGGTTTTGTGCAGTGAGACCGAGCATTAGCTCTCGTGGACCGTGCCAGGGAAATAGAGTCTGTGACGGCCAAACGACTACCTCACGAAAATGTAAGGAACAAGTTATGCAAAATTGTTCCTTTTCGTGTCTTACAGGAGTTTACAGGGTGCTTAAGCTTGCGAAGTGACACCTTTTTGTGGTCTGTAGCCAAGTTTTGCAAACGCAGTTTTGCTCGCTTAGCCAGGAATCATCATAGACTTAGTGGACTCGAGGTAGCAGCGTTATAGTTTATTCAGTATGAACACAAAGCCAGTTAGGAGGATAGGAAGGTGACGAAGTTGCCGAAGTAATTCAGTAGTGATAGCACTTTGGACTCTTTGTTAAAAAGCACATATTTTTATGGACATTTTCAATGACTGCCTTGCCCCTGCCTTCAGTGCGATGATATGGTGCATGCGATTATTTGTTTGTGTAGCCAGATACCAAAAGCATATTGGATTACGATAAAGGGAAGCTCTCACCTTCATGGATCTCCACAGCTCCGTGATCTGTGTCTGATTGTCGGTGATAGCTTCCTTAGTTTGAGCTTGAAGTGAACTCAGCCTGTCAAGTGTCATCTCCGTGTTGGAATTGGGATACAACTCCAGAACCTCCTGACAACATCATCGGGTTGTGCTTAGTATAGATATCTTTCCACATTCTAGCTACTTATTTTTGTCAAAATAAGTTTGCGAGCTCACTATCAGTCCTGCTACAACTTTCATAAGGTAAACATTTGAATTTTACTTGGACTGGGGTGAAACAACGAATGTAACATGTCGCTCCCGGGGATTCTGATGCATCTACTGTCTGAATTATTCCCTATGTGTGTTTGTACGATGTTTTAGGTAGAGCACCTGGAGAATCAGCTACCCCTGCTGAAAGTGTGTGGTTCCTCCACTTCAGTTGTGTGATTTTATCCCGAAAACGCATTTTATTTCCCCATGTGAATAGCAGGTCTCGTGTAATGTACCCTCTGCAGTTCCAAAAATCCATCTGTCACTTCTTGAATCTTGACTCATGTAGGCCAGCTTGGAATGTATACTTGGAATCAGAAATTGACTCTCCAGTGATGACAGAATGCTTCTAATATGTACTGGCTGATGCATCGCATTCTTTGGAAATTTTGTTGGGATCTGCCACCAGTTGTTTGTCAACAGCAGCATCATGTTGAATGCAGATGTTGAATGAAGTCTAAGGGATGCCATTGTGTTCCCCCGTGCCAACAACATTAGTTGCATTCCCTCACACACACGCACAGAGACCGAGTTTCTGTAGTGATCAAGTGTTGATGGCTACACAACTGTAGAATCATAAAAGGGGAAGGCTACAACACTGCTGGCTGGTGGGCAGTCCGATGGCAGGCGCACCATATTTTTATCAGCTGTATTGGGTGCTACAGTAGCATTCTCGAATGTCGTTGTGTCTGCAAGCTCCGTATCTAACATGGCATTCGCGGCGTTTGCGTTAACAACTTGACGAGCATGGAGCACTTCAGCGTACATCTCATCCTTGGTGTTTTCATCATTAGCGATAAGACGTTGTTCAAAAGCTCTCTGCATGCAAATAAAAATCACTATATGTACACTAGTTGTCGAAGGGAGGGGGTGAGACAACATATACACCCTGCAAGCCGCTGCATGTACACTAATATATTTGTTGCATCGACCTTAACATATATATGGCATTTGCTTTTACATGCTTCCAGGAAATATATCTGATATTGCCTTAAACCAAATCCAGGGTGCATATCATTGATGTTTAGCTGTGCTACATCCGGCGTAAACACACCACAGAAGCAGCTCCCGAGAGTATATCCACATGTCCTGTGCATACACATCTAGACGCATACATATATGTGGCATGCCGCGCAGGACTTCGACCGATGTCAGCGAGTCAGCCAGATTACCGGTAGACACACTCAGGTAACAGTGAAATTAGCAAACTGAAAGGAGGCATGCTGAAAAAACAACACACACAGCTGTATCATGACATATGTGTAGCGGAGAGTGTATAGGACCAAGCCCACCTCGGTTTTTTATGATACTCGTTTCTTACATTGAAATGTCACACTCGTGATTTTAAAATCCACAGTTTCTGGAGATATAAAGAAGATTGTATCATAGCGAATATTTTCATCATTTTCCCCGTCACTTTCATCACAAATACTGCATTATATCCGATATCATTGGATATTTTCGAAGTCGATGTTATTATACCTGAATGACCCCTATTGTCGTGATATATCAACTAATGGTTGTGGTGCAAACTGCAAGCATCGATGCTAATCACACCCAGTTGGTAATCACCAACCCATCACAGTTCTGAATTGACCCATTACATCCAACATTCTGCATAATCAGTTGAGTTTGACCCAGAAACCGCCTGCGCCAATAATATATAGGTGGGTGGGTGAACCTCTGTATATGCGCGTGTGCATGTGTGCATATGGACGGGGATACACATTCACTCGGGCACCAATCACTGGTTATACGATTACTTTCATTTAATGGTAGGGCATATACATGATATTCACACCTTTATTGCATCTTCCCAAGAACTTTCCAATGGCACTTGTGTATCTGTGTTTGCACTTATCGCATAGTCACCCTACCCGTCACACTGGCAATGCTAAACATATCACACTCGGGCACTGGTGCAAATAAGCATGCAATGCGCACTGCCATCTTCCTCATCACTTGTGGTGGACATGTAATACATTTTGTCAACAATTTGCAGCATCGATTCTGACAGATTTTATGAATTATGTCCGTTATGATCATCAACGTAGCTCAATAATCACGGTTTCACTACTCCGTTCATTTTGGTGGTGTGTTAAGGCATGTATACACACGCAGTGGGCGTGTACAATGTCCATGATTGGTGATGTAGCCCCGCGTATACTCAGAGTCGATGGTCTTGACGACTTCTGAAGTTGGGCTTCGAATTTGGCATTGTTTGACAATGAGCTGGACGTGATGGTGAAAGTGTGGAGAAAATCGCGTGCATGCGTGCTAGCAAGTGGGTGACAAGGGAAAATGAAAGCCTATCTCATCGGCGTCATGCAATTTCATGTCATAATAAGTCATTACGCCATTCAACACCGACCCTCAATTAGATTGTGGACATAAATATAGGTGCTGGTGTATCACTGCATTTTCAGGTCTGTGCTGGTTCCTGGATTATCGCAAAGGCTTAATATACGTAGCATATGCACTTGAAGTGTGTTTGATTTCGTCAAGCACGACACAACAGGGCACATTGTAAGATTATTCGCAATTGGTAGCATGGACGGCATTCTTTGACAAGGGCGCCGTCATGAGTATGGAGAATGTGTTGTAAGAATCTGCGTACATATATGCATCGTCCATGCATGCAATGTATACGTGCTTGCATCATTGTATGTGTGCATGCGTGTGTAATGCACACATTCACTGCCGTTAGAATATCGACGCTGCCTATACCTTTATAGCGCTCAGATATAATAGAGCCCACCATCGAAAGATCTATATACGCATCATTTACATATGTTCCGGCACTTGGAGCAGTGAACACAATGCCAGCAGCCTTTAAAATTCCTATTGTCCTTTTCCTGTACGGTATACACCCAAAAAATGTGATGACACAAATTTGTGAGTCGACAGAGCTCCATCAAACATCATCGAAATTGGCTGCGTGTGTATGATTGTGTATGGGGGTATGTACATATGTGACTTTGCTTGTGTGTGCGTATGTACCTATGTGTGAGTGTGCGCCCCCGTCCGTATGCATGTGCGTACGAACAACTCCATCAACATATGAATGTATCGATGCTATATATGCAATTCGGCAGATTTCCAGCCAGGGCAGGGACTCGATGTTTTTTTTTTGGGTTTGATCACATAAGGTGCAGCACGTATTGCTAGTTTTGATAGTCCGATATGCTTTGCTTAATATTTTGGGTTGCGGAACGATCAGGCACATGGAAGTGGTGGCATGCGTTCTTTAGCTTCATGCAGTCTGAAATACAAGGGTGTCGCGATATACGTTTTCCGTCAGACCTTCAGTGCACCAGGATCTGTTTAAGTCTATGTGGATGTTCAATTGTATATCAGTATATGGTTGCATATGATGCTTCTGGGCATGCACACGCGTGCATTCACGAACTGTATCGAACGAGCCGCACTCACGAAGTAAATCATGGCCCACGTCCATGAATTTGACATGACCACGAAATTTCAGCCGCGCTGCGCCGCCATGTTCGGACTGGGACTAGAGTCGATGAACTATGCAGTGCGCGCGCGTAAAAACATTTGCGGGCAAAATGGTTGATAGTGCGACAATACAATTTTCACGGGCGGGCGGCAGAATTTGCACAGCGAGATGTCCTCGTGAATGCCCCAGATCTGTTGTGGTTGTGACGTTTACTGGTAGCTGCGGCAACGGCAGTTGGTTACCATGGCATGATTCATTATCAGCAGGGCCATCGAACCAGGAATTGCGGCTCAGACGCGTTTCGTCCATGCGCTGCCTGCTAACATAGCCAGCAAGCCGCGTGCAGAGCACACGTGCGCGTCGATTCTTACTGCATATTGTATGATTGTATATTATCGGGTTGCCGCCATTCACCTGTTGTTGCCGGTGCCGTTTCGATTTTCCCGCATGGATGTGCACATTGTCAATCCGTTTATCAACATGGTTTACGCCATATGGACGGTGCGGTCCGTCGTCGCACGCAATACATATTAGCAAACGCCAGTACGTACAATGTGCACAATTATGTATGCCCATCATCACACGATACGCATGTATTGTTTAGGCATGAGACGTACCAAGGGTCAGGCATTCCTGGATGCCACTTCGTGTGGTATTTCTTGCCTGTTGTGATTGCTCGATTTAATCTTTCTCTCCCAGGAAATTGCTGCAGGCGTATTAACGACGGAAACAAGCAGTGCGAGAATAACCGTCAGCCTATGATATGGCAATGTAAAAATGAACGATACTGTGCAAAAGTGTATGCGGCTACAATAACATCGGATATCGGCGGCAGTTAGAGTGTTCACCAAAAACAAAAGTGCGTGTGAAGTGCTGTACGAACAACGATTCGAACAACGATTTACGGACAGCAATCCCGTAATAATTTTAGGTTCGCAGTTAGATACCCTTGAATGTGTGCCCATTATATGCATCGCTTCTTCGACCACCGCACTGCAGATGTCTAGGTCCGTACCAAATGTCCAATTTGAATCCGTGGCTGCGGTAGGCACTGCCTGCCCCGGATTTATTACAAGTTTTTTATGAGTATCCATAATATCGCATGTGGTGGCGTTCGCGCATGCGCTTTGTCTGTAGTCGTGGGCGTTGCCACTTTTGGGTTTCTGTACAAATTCACGACATTATGTGTGGATGAGTGAGATGCATCTGCAGCTATGTAGCGATCGACATGGTACACGATTACGCTCCAAAGCCCGTGACGCGCGAGAGGCCGTATCCATGCACGCTATGCGTGTATAGTGCGTGCATAATACGTACATGTGGCGATGTGTATAGCCATGCAATGAGATCGATACCAAACCACGTATCGATCTGGTGTGACAGGGGTCACGCCTGAATGATAATAACGGATTGCCATGCAGCAGTACAGTAAACCATGGCTACAATGGGGGTGGGGGTGGGAGGGGGGCATCGGCTGCTAGTATATGCAATCAGCAGGGGCTATTAGTACTAGCACCAGCACGTACCAGCATAGTTGTCATGAAATGCATTCTTCCTGGGTAAGATGTTAGCAGATCATGAAGTTGAAATTAATTTAATTAGTTAAAATACGTACCAGCATAGTCCCCCTGATACAATAGACAATTACCATAGCGGGGGGGAGAGGGGAGGGGGCGAGGGTCACGCATCGAGCGATAGTGCATACATTTCTCATCCCCTCTTGTTGGAGGTCGTATATCACCGTGGGGGTTTGTCATTGGGGGATGGGCGGGTGTCCAGTCATGACTGCAGACGTGATAATATATTTATGACTGCTCGTCTCGCGCCATTCAGCGAATTCCCTTAACAGTGGGTTCTTAAATATGGGAAACATTTATACACTGTCCGGTTTTTCCAGTGGGCGCTTTTTCCAGCCCTTCCATCCCTGGTCGTCAACAGATCCATAAGCGGCTTCGTTTGGGGCAAACGAGCTAAAAAAAGCATCGTCCCATAGGATTTTCGGAGGTTTCGATATACGACTGTAAAGGGCTCGTCGAGGGCTATACGATTATTCGCTTACATTTTTGATTTGGCCAATATGCGCAAAGATGATGAAAAAATGCATATAATTGGCCGAATTAAAAAAGTAAGCGAATAATCTTATAGCCCTCGACGAGCCCCTTACAGTTATATATCGAAACCCCCGTAAATCCTATTGGATGACAGTGGTTTGAGCCGTTTTTTATATGGCACCGTACATTACAAAGTTCATATCTAATGTTATTCGATCGGAAACGCAAAAGGAAAAAGTCCCTTCATTTATATAGGGGATTTGGGGGGGGTCAAAATCCTAATGTTCGCTGAATGGCTGAAGACACGCAGCCATATATATTTACAGAGGGGGGTATTCAAGCAACCGTGTTAAGATAAGATTATCGGGGGGGCTGCCGGCTCTGAATTACCTCATACGAAAGTTTTGTCCTCCCCGTATGTGCAGTCCCGAAACTAAATACAATAAGCCTCGTCGCATGACTCAGGCGCATTCTGAAAACGATACCTTAACCAAGAGGATTACGCTCCCTCGCAAAAGCGGCATTGAGTTAGAACGAAGGAGAGGCGGGTGGGGCACAGTTCTCACGAAAGCGGGGTTGGACAAACATTCGCGCAGTGGTTAATGAAGCCACCCGCATTTTTTTTTGTAACTTTCAGGATGTCCGGAGTTCGAGCGCACCGCCTGTGACACAGCCTGTCAATCGATTCGTTTGGCGCACGCTACGGGGGGGAAGGGGGATGCATCCCATTGGGTAATTCTAGGTTTCTATCTGGTCATATGTTTTGTGGGGGCGGGCGAGTGGTGCCATTTGGTTATTTGCATCTTGAGGAGTTGCAAGGCGGTCAACTTGTGTGTCACACCCCGTTCGATGACATGAATATGACATGATATATATCATACCCCTGGCATATTATGCTGTATCGCCTTGTACACCTAAAAAATAGCTAGAATGAGGGGCCCATTGTGCGAGAGTTCAAATACACACTCGAATCTATCGTCATTATAATGCCATGATGCACGGCCATATCCAAATTTATGCCTCAACGCTGAGGGCAGTTTCGCAAAATTCGAAGTACCCTACGGTTATTGCCGCATTCAACTTGAGCTGTGCTCCTGATGCGTTTCTGGTATGATATAAATGCATGTGTTGTGGGCTCAGCAAGTCATCATATGCTCGATGCTTGATGGAACATGATACGGCCAAGATATCGATTTTACAGTATAACCCTATAGCCTAGGCGTTAGCGCGGTCTCACATAATATGAATCAGATATCCATACCTACATTAGGTTAGCACCCCGCCTGCTTTCATTGCATGGAGCAACTCGGTATTGCCGCTGTAATAGACAGTCGAAGCCTGTTGCGCGACGACGCTGCTCTTCGAGTCTAAGCCACTTCCGCAATAGACATCCGTGCACAATTATATTGGCAGTGCATTCACCGCCCCCAGAAGCGAGATAGCTATATTTGAGCTTTAAAATCAGCGCTGTTCTACGCGCATTATTCACTCCCCAACAATTCGATCATTTGTGACCCTTCTCCAAACCTTTTGTGGTTTTGATATGGTTCCCAACAATCTGGAACTGCCAATTGTTGCCAAATATACATGCAGTACGAGGGGGGATCCTACCTCTGGTGTGCATATCTGATATGCAAACAACTAGCACATACAGCTAACGTGCGCTGGCGGCTATGAAGGGCTAAAAATTTAGTTATAAAGGAGCAGTGTTGGTCATGTCTTCACATTCACATGCATCCAGATCTGGGCTCCCTTCAGAATATGTATACAATACCCCACAGCCTACATGAAAAACGGTAATGCATATCTGCAGATATAGGCATCTGCTAACTGTAATTCCATGTTCAAAACCCGTAGGACGAGCTTTGCTGCACTCATCTTGGGATATCTAGCATATGAAGCAAGCCATATTTAGCACATCAATACAAAATGAAATAGAGCAGTCACTTATAGCTGGACTCTGTTTATTCACATGTAAACATGTCACTTTCTTGCGACCATCTCAAGTTTTCGACGGGGAATCTCTACACCACAGCCCAAACACCCTCCTTTGCCAAGCTTATCAAAACTTGAAACCCACAATTAAAAAATACTTGCAAACCCAATCACCTGACCTAGGACTAGGATGGAAAGATGCCATGCCATTAAGAAAGAAGTGACTCACCCTCAAGAATCGTTGTTATTTTCTGCACCGCGCGCTTAGTATTTTTGTCAACTGTATTCTTCACGTTTGCAATTTCACTGTCAGCCAGCAACGCTTGCTCCAAAGAGGCATTCGCCATGCGGGCACAGTCGATTGCTTCTTGCGTTAACTGACCAAAACCAAAAAAGATAAGTGAAAATACATATCAAGGAGAATGAGAGCACGGAAATGTGAAGAAAGTCCCACTCATCAGACTGACGTCGCTGTGGAGTCGTAAGCGCGAATCCACAAAGCGTCACTCAAGGCAGAATAGAAGGTTGTTGCAGGGCATTCTTGTGAAACGCGCAAAGATGCGGCATCGGTATCTTGTATTTCATGGGAAGTACTATACTTGTTGTATGAAGCACCCTACGCACAACTTTGGCCGTAGCTCAAGCGGCCCGAATCTAATCTGTGTTTCACTTACCAAGTGTTTCACTTATGTGACCCTTGGTTTCTTGTGGAATTGCTACTTTCACAAATCCTGACTCGATCAAAGGCGCGACATCTCCGGCATCAGAAGTCAGCATGCCCTTTATGCACAAAACCTTTGTCAGGCAGACATGGTATCACACGAAACAGATTGCTTTTCACGCGCAGGGGACACTGACGCAGCATGGTAGCAGATCGAGGATGCCATGCGACGGATTCACTGGGATTTGTGAATAGATATGGTAGCATATAGATGCTAGCTTTGTACTAAATTTATGAGCTGCCATCAGTATTGCATAAACTTGCATTTAGTTTTAGTTTAGCTCCTGTACAAGTAGGCACTTTGGAGATGCGTGGCTTTTCAGTCGATTATTGGAATTCTAGTGATTTCCTCTGGCGAATGGAGCCGGCGACACCCCTTCGTGAAACTGATAACTCTGAATTTCTGAAATACCTGATGAATCAGGATGCAAATAAAATCATCAAAATCTCTTCTTTTATAACGTAAATATGTAAACGGTTTATATCGTAAATGTGTCTGAAATGTTTGCTTACTTAAGAGTAATAAATACGCACAAGCACATTAAGTAAAACACATATCGCATTGGTGTGAAGTCAAACTTCTATTTCTGTCATGGTATCATCATACAGATTACTGCAGCAGTACTCTGTACATTGTGCATTGTCCAACTATCTATACAGTGTATCGTCGCATGTACACGTGTGTGACTGTGTTGCAGTAAAGTGTATCGTCTCATGTAAGGCAACTGTGGATAAACAGTGGATGAAGATGCATATCTCACCTGATAATACCTGTTGACAAGTGTGGGCAGGTTGAGACATGAAAGACGAGAGATGACACCGACAGTTGCTACTTGGGATCTGTGCAGCCGTAGCTCTGCTTCTTTTGTAAGAATAAAATAAACTTCATGCGAGGTGCAACTTTCAACTTGCCGGAACTTCTTTATTGCGCAAGCACAATGCGACTTTGGCATTGGAGAAAGCGGCCCCCAAAGTGAAGACGACCGAAATCAGGAGGCGGAACGTCGCCTGAGAGTTGCCCAGATGCGGAGAGCGAGAAGACGCCGGCGACAACACGGACAGCGCTCAGTGACACTTGGCGACGGCAGTCTAGCTCCTTTCGAAGCAGACGCCCACCCTGGCTACAAAGGTGGGAGAGGTGCAGACACAGGGGAAAGCGGGGGCATGCGCAGAGGTTGCGGGGCGGATTGCTGGCCACAAGGCATTGATTGGTGATGAACTTTTGAAGAAGCTGGCTGAGGTGGAGTCAGCGCGGGCCTTCTGGAGACGAGTTTGGGTGTCACAACACACGCCAAAAGCCAGAAGCCTTCGTCCGGACGGCGCCGAAGTTCAGTGGTGCAGCCCTGGAAGCACTGCGGGTGCGGAGGCTCCCTGAATCTCCGAAGGTGCCACGTGCACGGGAAATGAATGGCACGGTTAAGCAGTATAAATACGCGATACCACGAGCTCGTAACACCCTATACATGCCCTCTTAATGGAAGCCCAACGGAATCAGTGCACGAAGCGATTCATACTGGATACAATAGCCCTCAGCTGGACTAGGCACCAGTGAAGTGCAAGGCATGCAAGCACAGTCAGCAGAGATGGGTATGTCAGGTTGCCACAGCTCACAGCTTTGTCCAATAAACGCAACCGAAAGAAAAATCCGAAAGCGCTGCGAGCGGCGATCCGTGCGCAGCCGGGGAGATATCGCAAGGCCAGGGCCAGGGCGACATGGCAATGTCTTTGTGGCCAGGGAGGACATAAGCCTGGGCGCAGCCGGGGAGGCAGCGAGCCTGAGTGGCAAAGCGGCGATGCGCTTGCAGCCAGGGAGGCAGCGAGCCTGAGTGGCAAAGTGGCGATGCGCTTGCAGCCGGGAAGGCAGCGAGCCTGAGTGGCAAAGTGGCGATGCGCTTGCAGCCGGGGAGGCAGCGAGCCTGAGCGGCAAAGTGGCGATGCGCTTGCAGCCAAAGCGGCGATGCGGGAGGCAGCGAGCCTGAGTGGCAAAGCGGCGATGCGAGTTGCGCTTGCAGCCGGGAGGCAGCGAGCCTGAGTGGCAAAGTGGCGATGCGCTTGCAGCCGGGAAGGCAGCGAGCCTGAGTGGCAAAGTGGCGATGCGCTTGCAGCCGGGAGGCAGCGAGCCTGAGCGGCAAAGTGGCGATGCGCTTGCAGCCGGGGAGGCAGCGAGCCTGAGTGGCAAAGCGGCGATGCGCTTGCAACCGGGGAGGCAGCGAGCCTGAGTGGCAAAATGGCGATGCGCTTGCAGCCGGGAGGAGACAGCGAGCCTGAGTGGCAAAATGGCGATGCGCTTGCAGCCGGGAGGCAGCGAGCCTAGTGGCAAAGTGGCGTGCGCTTGCAGCCGGGGAGGCAGCGAGCCTGAGTGGCAAAGTGGCGATGCGCTTGCAGCCGGGGAGGCAGCGAGCCTGAGTGGCAAAGTGGCGATGCGCTTGCAGCCGGGGAGGCAGCGAGCCTGAGTGGCAAAGTGGCGATGCGCTTGCAGCCGGGGAGGAGGCAGCGAGCCTGAGTGGCATTTAATGTGAGGAAGCGAAGGAGACATAGCAAACCCTAGAGGCAACGGCAAGATCTGTGGAGACCTTTAATTCAGGCGGCTGCAGAATTGAGCCGCAGGTCAGGCACGACCTAGTCGCAGAGGGCCATAGTGAGACGATTCCACAGCCTCGCACCCCGGGCTTTATCTAAGCTTGAAACATGTATGCATACTGTCCCTAAGGGATATACCGGCACAGTAAAGGTAGGTGTGAGCCGTACTCCCCTACACCCCCAAAAGGATTTTTTTCTTTTTGTCCAAAGCGTCCAACTTGGCATCTTGGCATGGCATCCCTATTGTGCCATGCCGTGTTCTGCAAGCTCACTGTGCCAGTGAAAAATAATCCCTATTGTGCCATGCCGTTTTCTGCAAGCTCACTGTGCCAGTGAAAAATAATCCCTATTGCCCCATGCCGTGTTCTGCAAGCTCACTGTGCCCAGTGAAAAGAAGCCCTTTTGTGCCATGCCGTGTTCTGCAAGCTCAGCGTGCCAGTGAAAAACATCCCTATTGTGCCATGCCGTGTTCTGCAAGCTCACTGCGCCAGTGAAAAAGAGGCCCTATTGTGCCATGCCGTGTTCTGCAAGCTCACTGTGCCAGTGAAAAGAAGCCCTATCGTCTATGCCGTATTCTGCAAGCTCACTGTGCCAGTGAAAAAGAAGCCCTTTTGTGCCATGCCGTGTTCTGCAAGCTCACTGTGCCAGTGAAAAACATCCCTATTGTGCCATGCCGTGATCTGCAAGCTCACTGCGCCAGTGAAAAAGCCCTATTGTGCCATGCCGTGTTCTGCAAGCTCACTGCGCCAGTGAAAAGAGGCCCTATTGTGCCATGCCGTGTTCTGCAAGCTCACTGTGCCAGTGAAAAAGAGGCCCTATTGTGCCATGCCGTGTTCTGCAAGCTCACTGTGCCAGTGAAACAGAATCCCTATTGTGGCATGCCGTGTTCTGCAAGCTCGCTGTGCCAGCGAAAATGAATCCCTATGGTGCCATCTTGTGTTCTGCAAGCTCACTGTGCGAGTGAAAAAGAAACCCTTTTGCGCCATGCCGCGTTCTGCAAGCTCACTGTGCCAGTGAAAAAAAATCCCTATTGCCGTTTTCTGCAAGCTCACTGTGCCAGTGAAAAATAACCCTATTGCCCCATGCCGTGTTCTGCAAGCTCACTGTGCCAGTGAAAAAGAAGCCCTTTGTGCCATGCCGTGTTCTGCAAGCTCTTATTCGGTTAAGGTGTTTCTGTCAAATTTGTCTCACTCTCTATAATTTCCCTTATTCAATTTGACTGCGGCACACGCGCGTGTGCCGAGCATATACTGCATACGCGCGTGTGCCGAGCATATACAGCATACGCGCGTGTGCCGAGCATGTTCTGGGCATATATAGCTTCGGCTTGGGTCGAGACTACATAGCCTCAACTGAGCAAAACCTCTTCCACTAATAAAGGAGGGGAGATAACCAAGGGGAACCCAAGCATTTGGACCAGGGTTGCATTTGGGCCAGGGTTGCATTTACCAATTCCAGACGCTCAAGCCTCTCGATGTCTGCGATGGAAATGTTCTGGTTGGGACCCTCCAGCGAGGCGCCATCCGCAGACCGGTCGAGCAGCGCAAACACGTTCACCACCGGATCGAAACTGGAGCCTCGGAACTGAAGCCTCCTGCAGGAACCGGAGCCCTCACCTTGAGCAGCGACTTCACGCCTGCCCAACCTTGCAGCGCACCATTGCCAGCCGGATTCGCTTTTCGTCCAAGAAGACTAGAGCCTCACAAGACACTCGCTTCTGGTCCAAGAAGACTAGAGCCTCACAAGACACTCGCTTTTGGTCCAAGAAGACTAGAGCCTCACAAGA
>LGRX02035037.1:0-39389 GCA_001247695.2 Cymbomonas tetramitiformis | reverse complement strand
GGGAGTTTGACAATCCCATAGGCATGACCAACCACTCGTACGCTCCAAAGTGCGTAGTCATTGCGGTTTTCTCCACGTCCTCTGCTTTCATGGGGACCTGCCAAAATCCCCAAAGGGCATCCATCGTAGAGAAGACGGTAGCCCCTTGTAGATCATCTAGGAGACTCTGGACATCCGGGAGGGGGTACTTGTCCTTGACTGTGATCTCATTGATCTGTCTGTAGTCAATGACTAGACGCAACTCCTTGGGATTACTCGGCTTGGGGACCATCAGCACATACAGGGCAGCCCCACGGAGAGGCCGAGGGTCGTATGTACCCTTTGGCTAAGAGCTCATCTAGCTGTTGCCGGAGTTGCCGCAACTCCTCCTGCGACACCTTGTACCCTCGCCGGTGCAAGGCGTTCCCATTCCAATCTGGCCTGAGCCGGACGCCGGACTTGAATTCCCTTGACTGGACTGATTCCGGCAGCTCTGTGCAAATGACATCTGCGAACTCCTTTTCCAGGTCCCTAAGCTGCTGCCAGATTTCCGGCGACACCGTCTCGTCTATCTCGTCCTCCGGCGGTTCCGGGGAGGCCTGAGCAGTCTGTGGGGCTGGCGGCGAGGTAGTACCTGGCGGGGCGGCCGGTACCGGCGGGTCTGTGGTCTGCAGAGCTGGCGGTGGGACTGGTGCCGAGGCTCGCGACTTCTGACTCTGAGGACTCGGGACAGTGGGGACTTTTGGTCCCGGTGGCTGCTCGGTGGAGGGGCCACTTTCAGCACCAGGCTGACCGACTGCTGCGACCTCGTCACGCCAACGCACTCGCTTACGCCGTGCTCGGGGTCGTCGCTCCGCGACCAGACCCCGGCCCTGCTGGAGCGCCGCGGCTGCCTGCGCGTGCCAGGTGGGTGGCTTCCCGGCCGCGTGATCCTCTATCGCCTGCCTACGCACCGCTGGCGGAAGCAACGCAAATGCTCCGTTCGCCTCCTGTTTGCTAGCGAAAAAGCTGAGAGGGTCAGGGGGATCCCCGGCCTCGTCGACCGTGCTCGCAAATCCCTGTGGCCTAATATCCTCGACCACCGCCCCTACTCTCTGCAAATGACATGCTCCTTCCACGTCACTGTAGCCGGACTCGGAACTGTCCGAGACCAACCCTCCCGGCCCCTCAGACTCCTCAGCTCCGTCCGGCACCGCTGCGCTGGGACGCACGCTGACTTCACCATCCTCGGACCCGGAGGAGGGTTCTGACGCCAGGCCTGCTACAACATCGTTGGGGGAATCTTCGTCGGAGTCTCCCCCCCCCTTGTTGCAGGCCAACGCGCCAAAAGCCCCATCGGGGCCGAGGTAGACGACGAAAGCTTGCTCCTCTCTGTTTCGGAGGGTCCGCAGGTCCCGGCGAGCCCGACGTTGGCTCAAAAGGACTCCCTGTACCAGTGCCATTGCCGTGTCCTTGGACCGACTGGGGTCCGGTGACCCCGGCGAACAGCCGGTGATGACGACCTCTTCCCTGCCCTTGGTGAACCGGACCGAACCCCAGTTCTTATAATCCAGCGTAACTGGGGAAAGGTTCGCCAGCCAAGGACCCCCCAGGATGACATCCACCTTGAGGTCGAGTGGCATTACCCGAAGCTCAACCTGCTGGCCGTAAGACCCCTTCGACGTCTCAGCAAGGAGCTTGGGCCTGATGCAGGAATTAGCATCATATGTGGTGCCGTCAGCCACTCGAACCCGCATGGCTTGCTCGTGGCGCACCGGCTTGACGCCGGAGAGCCTCTGCAGTGTACTCTTTGCGATGATATTGGTGGATGCTCCCGAATCCACTAACACCTTGACACTGACGCCCGCAATCCAGGCCCAAAACAGCAACAACGTCGGTGTGCGACTGTGCCTGTCGAAACTCCTCGGGCGCGCTCCCATCGAGGACACCGCTGCCAGTGACTCACACCAGCTCGGACTGATATCGCCGTCCTGCATTATGCAGTCCAGGCGGGTGACTGACGTTTCTGCGTCGGAGTCACAGTCCGGGAGGCAGTAAGTACACGCGTCCGCTAGCAGGCCGATGGCGACTGCTTTCTGAACTGCGCTGCGCTCTGGGAAGTCTGGGGGGACACCGCGACTTGGACTGACGCTGCAGCCAGTTTAGCCGCTATGTGCTTTCTGACTTGCTCGTCCCGGTGCATCAGCTCATTGTCTTGCTGAAGTTCCCTATTCTCCCTTTCCAACTCCTCCTTTACGAAGGCGTGGAAGTCCGCATGGCGTTCTGTTGAGGTAGCAGCCGGGTCCCTACCCTCCAACTCGTACCTGCGCTGCAATCGAGAGGTTCGAAGCGCCTTGTCTTCAGGAGTCAGCCATGGCCTGCGTTTCGGGCCCAAAGCCTGGCGAGCCCTGCTTCGGGTCAACCACGGCCGACTGGGCTTTGAAGTTCTCTCTGGTGGTGAGAGTTCTTCTCCTTCGGCAGGCTTGGGTTTGGCAACGCGAACAAACCGTCCGAACTCCTGATCCAAGATGGCTTTGCGTCGGCGATTGAACTCGCGCACCCTGACGAGCCGCTTCAAGCGCTTATCTAACTTTTCTCGATTCAACTGGGGCTTACTAGTCGTGGGTCCAAGCTTCTGGCGCATCCGCCTTTGCCCTGCCCTCCAAAGCGCAAGGGACTTGACCGACCGGACCTCTGACTCTTCCAGCTTTAGATACCTTTCTAGCGCCCTGATGGCGGAACGCAGGCGAGCACTTGGCTGCTGGGCCTGAAAGGCTTTCCTAACTCTGGGGGTAAACGCTGAGCTCTGAACTTCCAGTGCCCGCGAACTCTCGCAACATCCGACCCCTGGTTCTCCAGGTGCTGTTGGTAGACTGCCCGTGGCTCAACTGTGTGGCTCGACCGGCTTTTACCCCGGGTGTCCGCACCGGTGATCCAACAGAGCAGCTCCCACGGCTCCTCGGGACGCGGAACTGAGGCGGTTGCTGGGGTTCTGGCGGACTCCCAGAAGTTTGCCTGCTCTCTTTGGACGCGCTGCTCGACCTGTTCCCGCTCAGGAGGCTCTGGGCTTTCCGTGCGGGTGGCGGCTAGCATGTCTAAACCTTCCTGCTCATACCTCTCGACTCGACTCTGGCTCTTGAGGTGGCGCCTGGCGCTGCCACTAAGGTGTCTCCCACACCTTCTCCACCTATCATGCAGCACCTGCATCGCTGTGGACGCCGGCGCGGGGCCCTTTTGTCCCCCTGACCCCGCAGTGACGGGGCCCGCGCCCTTTACTGCGGGGAGGACGCCCCGGGCTGGGAGCGTCCTCCTGGACAAAATCCAAACCGATGGCAGCCAAAGCTTCCTCCACCGACTCGTCCCCTATTAACGCCAGGGTGTCCTCCAGGAGGCACTTGGCCCACTCCTTCGGGCGCTGGCTCGCCTGCGGACAGTCGCGGGCATAATGGTCCATGCTTTTGCACAGACGGCAGCCCTCGTACTCTGGGGAGCCGAGTCGTTGCCCTGTGGGTGTCGGAGCGCCGGCGGATGTCGCCATGGCTAGCAGCTCCTCCGTGACATCTACGTGGGCCAGCAGCTGGACCGAGCGGCTCGTCTTATCCTGGCTCTGCCGCAACTCCCGCTCAGCCTCTATGGCCCAAGTCAGGAGTTCGTGGCGGCCTTTACTGGCCGTCCGGCTCAGAGTCAGAACCGAAGCGCCTTTCCTCTCGGCTATAAGGAAGACCTTCCTCCTTATCTCCGGTATCAATCCCGTAAGGAATATCTCCAGCAGCTCCTCTTCCGGCACCGGAGAGGTGAGCTCGTGGGCAGCCAGCATGCTCACGATGTCGTGAGCAAGGTGCACCCCGTCCCAGAACTCGCGGACCGTGCGAGTCTGTCTGTCCTGACTTTGACGCACACGACGCAAGAACGGACCGATCGACGCCATTTCCCCCTTGTCGGGCATCACCAGTTGCGCCAAGGGAACCACTATGACGTCCAAGGTGAGGTTCTTACCTTCCCGAGCCTCCGTCAACACCGAGGAAAGCTCGCGGTACTCGGAGCTGAGTTTGCCGAAGCAGTGTCTGGCCACTTCTGACAGCAGGGAGTGGTCCGACAACACCTTCTCCTCACCCCCGCTCTCTAGTGGTCCCAGACGCGCCATCTCCATGGCGTAGCGCACCGGCTCCAGTTCCCGAACCTCCCTGACCTGCCGAACAAATCGGAGGAGCCGACCAAAGACGTGGGACGACCCCTCCACCTCTGTGTGGTATTTGTCCACTGCCTTCTCCATGGCTCTGGTGGCCTCCTTGAGAGCGTGCTGCTCGTCCTTACGACTGTAATGGCTCCGGGGCTCCCTGTAACGAGAGGAAGACGAGAAGGTGAACTGGCTGTCGCCATCCCCGTCTTCGCCATCGCCGCCAGGGTCCTCGTCCGGACTCCCCGGGCCTCCCGGCCCTCCAGGGTCACCGCTCCCCGAGCCACCAGGACCACCATGACTGCTGGCACCGGGCATCTCCGAAAGCTCGTTTGGCTCCGAGTGCTCCAGTTGAGGGACCATCCCCCCCCCGTCTCCCGGTGTGTCTGCCGCCTTAGGAATCGGAGGTGGCATCACAGCCGGAAAGTGGTCGAAAGCACCGGGCCACACGTCCGCGGCGCAAAACCCACACACCGGCAGGTACACCTTTTTCATGAACGCCACCACACTTCTCTTAGCGCTCGCCTGACACGCCCACATACGCACCGGGCTCTCCTCGTGCCCGCACCCACAGCGAGCGCAGCTCTCTGCGACGGACGCCAAGGCCGTCGTGAGACTGTGAACCACCTGGGCCCCGAGGACCCTGTCCTCGTCCGAGAACTTTGTCTTCAGGCACTGCCTGATCTGGTTGGAAGGGTGTAAGCACCCGGCGACCTGACCAAGGGTGCGATACCTACGAGCAGCGTCGTAAAACAGGCGCTGGGCATCGATCCCCGAGGTGGCATACCCGACCACGTGCTTCCGGAGGGCGTCGCAGACCTGTATAGGAAGGGAAATAAAGTCCCATGAGTGCGGTGGAGACGCTGTCACGTCTGCGCGCGACTCCTCCGGAGGGCTTTGAACGTCCCGGTTCTCGACGTCACAGGTGACGACGGAAGCCGGCTCTACCAGCTCATGTCCCTCTCGGGAGATGGGCGTCTCCTGAACCGGACTCGACGCTGCCGCTGAGGGCCCTCGAGCGTCTGACTCCACGGGCCCCGGGGGCGAAGCCTGAACCAGGGCGAGCCTTTGGACTTGTGACTCTATGACCGCCTGCAGCCTCTCCTCCAGCTGGGCCTCGGCTGCCGCTCGCCGCTCCTCGGCGGCTACCTGCTGAGCGACGCTCTCGTCGACAGCCAACTGCCGGGCAGTCTCCCGGGCTTCTGCGGCCAGCCGGTCTGCAGCCCAGCGCTCTTCGACAGCGCGTCGCTCGGAGACCCTGCGTTCCTCGGCAGCGCGCTGATCGGAGATCCTGCGCTCCTCGGCAGCTCTTTGACTCTCTTGGAGTTGCCGAGACAGCTGTTCCAGGCGAGCCTCGGCAGCTGCCTCCCGAGCTTGCGACTCCTTCTGCCAGGCTTCCTTCAGCTCTTGCAGGTCCTGACTGTTCCTGCTCGAAGTGGACTCCGGGGACGACGACGTGTTCCCTGAGGAAGTCGGACCGGGGTGCGGGACCGATGGTGCTCGACTGGGCTTCCGGGTGCGAGGCACCGGGCGACTGGGGCCGCTCGGCTTAGGCGCCTGAGTCCTGGGCCTCGGACGTTCCGCGGGATGCTCTTCCTCCGATGAGGACGAGAGGGGAGCAAACCGGTTCGACCAGTTCCCACCGGGGGCTGCGGAACTCGGAGGCGCTGCACCTGACTTCCTAAGACCCCTGTGTGACTTCCGGGTGCGGCCGCTCATTCTGACGGCCGCGACGACCGCTCTCCTTACCTCCTGGAGGTCCGCCCCTTGGCGTGCCAGCTCCCCTGGTCTGCCGGCGATTCCAAAATCCCGCACCTGCGAGTCCAAAAAGCACGTATGCGTGCTATGCGTGTATGCGTGCCAGGACTTAAGGCAACGCTCGCACCTAAAAATATTGTCGTCGAGCTAGATTTCTCCACACCGACGCGGCTCCAAGCAACCTGGAACCCTCAATCCCACACACCACCGCGCAACAAGAACGAGAGCACAGGCATTCTCGATTTCGTAGTGCAAGTACTCGCTAACCAATCGCACAAGGCGGGGCGGGTTGATCAGAATTTGCGCAAGAAAGACAAGGAAGCAACGTGAAAACACGAACTAATTACCATTTTGTAGGAGTCTACACCTTGACTTCTTCTCTTCTTTACGGTTTCGGACTTATACTATTCTACACTTATTAAACGACCGCACGAGGTATGCTTACGATTGGTCAACTACAAGACTTCGGTTTCGTAAATCTTAATAGTTATGCTTTTGCTATCAATGCATGCTTTCAATACACAATATACAGCAGTTACGGCTCTTTACTTTTATGTTTACTTTTCAGTTCAGTTCATCTCCCCGAAACGGGTTACTCTTAGAGTTCTTATACATTCAGGAACTCTTTCCATAACTCAACTGTACTGAGTACTCCGTACAACAGTCTAGGCACCTCACATCAACATCATTCTGATCGGTCCTACTGTACTCCGTACTGAGTACTTCTGCGTTTTATACTTAGCCGTTTTTCTTGCCCTTGTGCTTGCCTCCTAGCACAGCTTCCTAGTGATCGTCAGATTTTTGGTCTGAAAGTCAATGTGTGGATTCCTCTTCTCCAACCAATCTTGACCCAGAATGACAGTGAATGGTTTCATGTCAATGATGTAGAAATCTTCTGTATCCTTATACTTGCCCAAAGAAAATGTAGCCTTGGGAAGATAGGATGTGCATGGTAGTTGGCTTCCTCCAGCCAATCCCACTGAAAATGATGAAGAATCTGTGGGAGTTATACCAAGCTGAGCAGCGAACTGTCTGTCGATGAAAGACGATGTGGCTCCTGGATCTACCAAAATGTGAGTACTCTGTCCATAAACTTTCCCTTTATACAACAACAGCTTCTTCTGTGAATTGGTCTTTGCAGCATCAGACTCAGACACCACAATGGAAGACCCCGAGGTCACAGCACCACGTGATCAAGTGAGAGAAGACTTTTCAGACGTTTTCCAAGAGGATCTTCCGGCTGGTCATAGGCCAGAGCGGTTTGAAGGTGGATATCATAGAATCAACATCGAACCTGGACGAGAATACCACTAATACGGCTGTAGATACAAGCGCCGTGAATATATTATCAATATACAATGAAACACTGCAAAGTTGGACAGCAATGCAGGTGAACGGATGAGCGGGTTTGTGAGTGGAGTCTCTGTAAGAGGATCTGCTGAAGCACAACGCTTCCTCACTTTTATACCTACGTCACCCATCATCTTAGATGGTACCGCCATTGGGTTGTGAACCCGAGACGTAGGTTGAACGACCAGCATGGTAGTAACGACTAGTTCGTTCATGTTGCACATGCGAGTTCTGCTCATGCTGAAAGCTAAAGATGGTTCTTGGTTTGTTTCCAAGATGTATCTTTGCTTTGCCATCTTCGAGTTCAATCATACGAACTCTCGATGACAGGGATGCCTGATGATATGACATAATCATCTGGCGACATGTACAATCATCGTCGACCGTACTGACGACTGTCATAAATGTATGACGCGACTCGACCTGTACAGTCATGATCGACCATACTGTCGACTGTCATAATAATATATGACATGACATGCCATGTATGACAGGTATGACACGTATGACATGTATGACACATATGTCATCGGTCATAACCCTGACATGAGAACTGAGCCGATCAATGGCCGAAGCCAGGCCAGCGTCAGTGGTGCAAGATGCAACAGACATGGGGCGCCCCGCAGTGCGCTTGCCCGAGAGCCGCCCGCAGCGGTACTGCTCGCGCACGCGCGCCTGCAGGGTGAGCAGACTCACAGCCGCACGCTGGTCAGCGCGAGCAAACGAGTCAACCAGCGTGGCGTAAGCCGGTCCAGACAGGGCAGAGAGGAATTGCCTTTTAACAGCGTCTTCGGGCAGCGTCTGCAGACGTTGTGCATCCCGAAGACAACTGTTAAAAAGACGAATGCCAGAGTCAGGGTCATGTTCATCCGAGATTCTCACGTCAAGCAGCTCAGTCAGAGACTCGAACGGAGTCGAATCATCAGCGAGCATACGCACCACCTCGAGGGTGGCACGTTTGCCGTCAGCAGGAACATCGGCCCCAGAAGCCTCTACCCAATTACGGGCAGGAGACCCTGGCGTAGTCAGCAGCAACAGCACAGAGTACAGGAGCTCATTGGCAGCAGTCATGACAGGGACATCAGCAGCAGACAGCTCAAACAGGGGTGCAATTGCCTGTGACTGCAGCGTGAAAAGCTGCTGAATTTCGGAGATCAGCTGTGAAAAAATGTCCGAAGCCGACGATTCACTGCCATGAAATTTTGCCGTTTTGTCCCCCAAAACCTTGGTCGCTGCTGTTTTCGCGCACTGAACATCGAAGGAATCTTTCCGTAATCGCTGCACGAGCGTTGCAGCCGCAGCCGACTCGTCAGCCGAAGCCAAATGCGGCGTTGTGGGGGTAGCCGAGTTCAATGCCCCAACATCATCGAAAATAGTTGCTAATTTACGCGCCCTAGCGCGTGTACGTGGTCTTTGCGGTGTGTCCATTCTCAAAATGACGGTGAGATGGGAATGCGGGCTAGCGGTGCGACAGTAGCGGACAATTCCGCAGCGGCCAATTCCTGCAGGAGTCTCAGCAAACAATAACATAATCAAGCAGGTCATGAGCCGAGTGGCTAATCGTGGGAGCGACCCACAAAACGCGGAGTGTCCTGCCCGCTGATCAAACGGAACGTAAAACATAACCATACCCAGCGACGATACTCTGCCGAATAAATGCCGAAAAAACTGATCTCCACTTCAAAAGGAGGCCATACTGCGAAGAGAAAGCCACTGTCTAAGGGGGCGCCCACCCCATCTCTGTGTCAAAACTTAGCCAATCATGGCAACAGCTAGGCGCTGTGCCATCAGAACTACCGGGAAAGTGGTGACGCCTATAACCTGCGAGAACGGGTGTTCCGCTCGGTGAAAACAAACAGGCTAAGCTCCATAAACAGTCCGGCCGAGTGCTTTTATCATGCATCTCGGAAACCAGGATAATACGAAATGATGACAGTGACTGTACAGTACGTCTGTACAGTCACCCTAGCTACTAGCGGGGTCATAGTTCCGATCAGTGACAGGTCAGGCTAGGGGCTATCAGAGCCCATAATACTGTAATAACCCTGAACCTAAAGTCCAGCAGATATATAGTAGTGCCCCCTGTATGACATTCCTCGATGCATGTGACAGATGCTGAAATCTGTATAGGCAGCCCTGACTGGGAGTCCCGGTGCAGGCCCCTATGACAGATTCCTAGGACCAACACTGGACTACTGACTGATCTGTAGGTTCGTACTGTGACACACGCTGTGTCACAGGTAGGCTAGACACCGAGACCGTCCGAGACCGTTCCGGGTATATCTAGCTTAGGGTTTATTTATCTTATACAGTTTATCCACACGAGTACGGGACTTTCTGATATCTAGTGTACTTGGATATTCCGGTAGGTCGTGGCCCCATCCACGTTTTCATTCCACTTGCTATCTTGGCCATGATTGGCTAAGCAGCCGCTTGAAGAGGTGGTGCGCACTTGCGCGTTTGGGTGCGACTAGGATTTGGACATGATTTTACGGTAGACGTATTTTGCGGCTGCGAGTCATGGACACCGCGCGTTGCTATTGCTTGGGATTGGCAATGTTCATTTGCGTTACTTTACCTGCCCTGATCACGCTGGTTTACGTATTTTGGGCTGGTGCTCCGGACACCTTCGACCACGCCGACATTTGCAAGTGCCCTTCGCTCTTTTCGCCGCTCCGCACGTTCTGCCGTTACGTCATCCCTCCATTTCCGCCACAACACCCAGACGTGCTGCCGCGCATCATCTTTTCTCTGGCTTTCAGAAGAATGGCGACATCTACACGAGCTCGTAAACGCCTATTGAAGGACTCCGACTTGGACGCCTCTATACGGCTTATAGATGCTGTAGGAGGCAGTACTAAACCTCTACTTGACAGTGACTGTGAAACTACTTGTGGATCATATATAGTGCAAGGTTCTATGTTATGCACTATATAAGACTAATCAAGCTATGTCGATTCTTAGGAACTATGTCCAGACTCAGTGCATATATTTGCAGTAAGAATTAGGTATTATATTGACTTTTTGCCATGCGGCTGTTTTTACTCTAGAAATCTCAACTGTTTCTTTGGCCTTGGCCATTACTTATTCACTCAGCTCTCTGAGGTAATCCTAGTCAGCATGGCCAAGTCTCATCAACCTATCATATGCTTGTACTACATTATCATGCAGTATGATGTGCCAGTATTCTACATGTCACATTATTACACAGTACAGTGGTACTGTGTACTCCCATATAAGGGGGGTCTCTTCCTCAACAGGGGTCTCGGGCGCTAATGCTGTAAGGCGCGTATGACACTTCTGGCATGTATGACATTGCTGAGTCATCCGCGCATGACACCGTGTGTTGTCCTAGCACAACTCCCCCCCCCTTCAGGTGGGAAGCGTCCTCGCTTGTGCTTAGATGCACAGTCGTTAGGCTGATTCGGAGCCCATGGTGTCCCACTCGCTGTCGTCGGACATCACTGGTGGTGGCGTAGGGCTGTACTCCGGCATCAAGGTCACCGGCTCCTCGTCAGCTTCTTCCGGATTAGCGCAGACTCTTTCATCGTTGAGACCTGTCTCATTTTCATCTCTCCAAAGCAGCTCCGCTAGGTATTCACACACCGCTGCGATTGCCCCCACGGGTTGTTCCACCGGTAGAGAGCTGAATAATTGTTTAAGCAAGGCTGCGGGGATGCCATACACGTGCCATCCAGCTCCCATGCCTGGTCTAGGGTCGCCCGACAATCTGCTGGCGGAGCCGCTCTGCGCCATCTTCTCGTGCCGCCCATAACGGCGTTTGAAGTCGCAGGGGTTTTCGGGGTCGCAAGACTTCAGAGTGGCGATAGGCGCGTTGGTCCAGAAGTGGGTGGGCTTCTTGTAGGGCATACCATACTTACAATACGTAGCCAGATGCGGAGGTGGCAACCCTTGCATGCATCGGCGAGTGTGTAACCCATGAGGAGCTCGGCCACGCGGGTTCTCGATGAAGTAGAAGCTCGGCTGGAGGTACTTGATGATCTCCAGCGTTCTCCGCACTTGTCTGTCAGCACCACGCAAGTCTCGTATCCCTACCGTTTTGGCTTGGCTATACTCCGTGCATGGAGGGCTCGCCCAAATGACGTCAAAGTGCTTGGGCGAGAACTGCCGATAGTCCCAGTGCAGGACGTTTTCGCAGTGAGTGGGCTTCCATCGGTTCTGGATGTCCACCGAGACTACCTCACACCCAGGAAACTGCTTGCTGAACTGTCGTTCGACGGAGCCTGTGCCACAAAACAACACCAAGATCCGTATTGGGCGTCGAGACGGCTGTAGGCGTGCCGCTCCTCGACCAGGTCCTTGGGATGGCATGAAACTGGTGGACGACACCGTCGCGAATGTGCCCACCTCGTCGTCGGCCCGTTCTTCCGGGATCCACGCCATTCCGTCCGCCTGTAACTCTTCAGGATCCGTCAACCATATCGCTCCTGCTGACTCCTCGCGTTTGCGAGTGACTCTACTCTTTTCACGTTCTTGCCTCTTGGCCTCGACCTTCTCGAACTCCTGAAGAGCGCGGTTAGGTATCCCTTTTCGGCCAACTCCATCGAATTCGAGGTCCTCGCGAGTTTTCCATTCATTCTCGGAGCGCGGCATACCTACCCATTTGACCATGTACTCCGTCCATGTCCGCCCGCTACGTCTCCTCGTGCGTGACCTCTCAATGCACTCCACCGCCATCTCCTTACGACCGCTCACGTCCACAGGGGGAGGCGGAATCTCCGCACTCCTGTCCGCGAACTTGTCCTGGCCCGACTCCACTGGGGTGAGTCTATCCACGGTGAAGACGTCGTGCACCTTCCACTGTGGTGGTAGCTTCAGGCGGTAAGCCGCGGGGGCCCCTCGGTCCTCGGTGGCGAGCTCCATCTGCCGGTCGCTGTGGAAGGCCTCCAGCACCTCCATCGGACCCAGGCGCTTCTTCAGCAACTTCTTGTGTAGGCCCCGATCCCCGGGCTGGGTGAGATGCGTGGCGTCCACCCACACCATGTCACCTATTGCGTACCGGCGAGCGCGATGGCGAGCATCATACTGGGCCACTTGCTGCTGCTGAGCTACCAGCAACCTATCGCGAGCAGTCTGCAACTGCTGAACAAACTGCCGGGCGGTCTCGTGGGCCGTGCCTTTCTTCACGACGTCCCCTCTCCCCCCCTTGGCGCGGCCCCTACGAGAGGCCAATGCAGCTTCTACGAAGAAGTCGAGCTGCGACGCTGGGGCATGCCCATAGCAAAGCTCGAAGGGTGTGAATCCAGTAACCGCGGACCTGGAGTCGTTAATGGCGTACTCCACCGGGGTGCACCACAAATCCCAATCTGTCTGGTTTGCGTTAACGTAGGCGCGCAACATGCGCTCCACCGTGTGGTTTGTGTGCTCCGCTTGACCGTCCCCTTGTGGATGGTACGGCGTAGTAGAGGCCACCTGCACCCCCATAAGGCGATGCAACTCCATATGAAAGGCGTCACGGAAGCGAGAGTCCCTGTCACAAACGATCTTCATGGGAGCACCGTGCAGTCGCCAAACATGGTCGAAGTACATTCGTGCCACTTGCTCAGCGGAACTGTCAGAGTACAGCATGGGGACCACGTGCACCATCTTGGACAACTTGTCCGTGAACGTGGCGAAGGCGTCGTAGCCCCGCTCCGTGCGCGGCAGACCTGTGACGAAGTCAATGCTCACCACCTGCCACAGCCTGACCGGGACCTGGAGGGGGTTCAGCTGGCCATCCGGATAGCTGTTCCTCGGGCGGGTCTGCTGGCATATCAAGCACGAGCGGGTCCAGTCGGTGACGTCTTTGTTCATGCGGGGCCACCAGAACCGCCGCACTATCCGAGCAAGAGTCTTATCTCGTCCGGTGTGTCCCGCCGCGGGGGACTCGTGCGCTTCACGCATGACTATCTCTCGAAGGGGAGAGTCGGATGACAACACCAGCTGGTAGCGTCCCTCCGCGATGCGCCAGATCATGTCGTCAACCATACGGAAGGTGTCCGTGCGCTGGTGCGGGGCGGCTAAAAGCTCTTCCTTTAACATCGTGAGGTAAGGGCTACGTTCGTACTCCGCGCGTAGTGCTTTCACGAACTGGCATGCCTTCAGTGGTCCTTTGGTTGCGCGTGCCTTGGCCGCTGGCCCTGACGTGACCATAGGCTCGCTTGCACCTTGAGCGGCGGGCGCACGGGCACTCTTCGCTCGAGGCCGAGTCCGGCTGGCCGCTGGCGCCCACACCAGCAGCACGGGCCACCGCAGCGCTGGTCGGCCTCCATCTGGTGACTCAAACAAGCATGTAGGGTGACCCTTGGCATCCTTGAGGTCGAACACCTTGACCACGTGCAGGCCGTACTTGGGCTGGATAAGGGTGCGCCAGGACGCGTCATAGTCCGGCAGTAGGAACATCGCCGACGTGTTCTCTGGGTCGGCGCGCCACTCAGCCATAAAGTGGCGTAGGATCCTCTCAATGAGGTTGCTATCCTTGGTGTAGGGGGGGTTGCACCAGACGTGCTTTCCCCGCCATTGCTGCTTGAGGCACTCCGTCCAATAGGTGTCCACCTGGCGGTTGACGCCCATGGAGTCACAACACGCGTCCACGTCGAACGGGCCGTACTGCGCTGAGATCTCTTCGAACTTCTCCTTTACCAGTTTCCAGTCCTGCCGGTCTACCACGTTATCGTAGTGGGAGCTTGACGCGGGAGAGGAACTTTGTTTGTTGGGAGGGGAAGGACTAAGGGGAGTTGAGGGGGCTGGAGAGGGGGCTTGCTCCGGTTGCGAGCGAGAGCGAGTAGTGACGCCCGCAAGGGTGGCTTCATGCAAGGCGCGCTCCGCGGTGTGCAACGTCTCAGCTGCGTCTTCCCACAGGTCGGGGGTTTCCACCCAGGTGAGCCCATTCAGATGAGTGAGCTCCCCAACGACCAACGGGGGGCTGACCGGAGGTACAGACTCGTCTTCAGAGTCGGAGTAGTCAAACGTGGAGTCGAGCACCGAGATGGGGTCTTCAAGGGTCTTGACTTTAGCGGGCTCCTCGGACGGCTCTTCGTCGGTGTCGTCCTCGTCGATTGCACCGAATACTGAGGTGGGATCGGCGGGGGTTGAGCTCTCAGCCGACTCCCTTGGCACACTCTGACGAGGCTCGTCTGTGTCCCGGTCGACCACGCCCTTCTCCTTGAGCCCCTCCCTGGCGGATGACTGCTTGTAGTCTGGTCGTCTGGATTGGGCGTCCGGAACTACTAGGCATCGGCCAGGTACGTGCTCCATTTGGTGCACGCCCACTTCCACCAAGTCTTCATACCAGCGTGCTTGGCGTCGACTCAGCTCCCGAGCCGGCGCGAAGAGCCACTGCAAGGGTTTGTGGTCACCCATGAGTTTGAAGTCGGTGAATATAAGGTAATGCCTCCACGTCACTGTGGTGCAGTGGTGGATGGCGCACAGCTCCCGCTCCCCAGCGTGGTAGTTCTGCTCGGCCGAGGAGAATTGCCTGCTCTCGAAGGCCAACGGTTGAAGACCTCGTCCCAGGTCTTGCATCAGCACGCCTCCTAGTGCGACCGCACTCGCGTCGGTCTGCACGCAAAATGGGCGAGACCCATCGGCTGCTGAGCGCTGGTCCGGTAGGGCGAGGATTGGTGCTGAAATCAATGCTGACTTCAATCGTTGGAAGGCTTCTTTCTCCTCCTTGCCCCAAGTCCATGGCACTCCCATCTTCGTGAGGCGAGTAAGAGGGTGGGCAATGTGAGCGAAGGACTGGATGTACCGCCGGTAAAAGCCACACATTCCAAGGAATTGGCGCACGTGGGTGACAGTCTCGAGCTCCGGCCAGTCGCGAACCGAGGCAACTTTGTCGCGTTGGGGGCGACAACCTTCCTTACTGCACACATGGCCAAGGAAGCGTACTGCTCGCATGCACAACTTCAACTTGCTCCGCTTGAGGTATACTTTGTGCTGGCGACAGGCCGCTAATACAGCTCGTACATGGCCGACATGCTGCTCAGGCGTGTCACTGAAAATCATGATGTCGTCCACGAACACTCTGCAGAAGGGTAGGTGTCCGAGGTACTGCGTCATCATTCTTTGCCACGTGCTCGGTGAGTTGCTCAGTCCCATAGGCATGACCAGCCACTCATAAGCTCCGAAGTGGGTGGTCATGGCTGTCTTCTCGATGTCCTCCTGTTCCATGGGAACTTGCCAGAATCCCCACAAGGCGTCTGCTGTGGAGAAGACGGTTGCTCCTTGTAGGTCATCGAGGAGGGTTTGTACGTCAGGAAGAGGGTACTTGTCCTTGACCGTGATCTCGTTTATCGACCTGTAGTCGATAACCAAGCGCAGCTCCTTAGGGTTGCTCGGCTTCGGCACCATAAGTACCGGACAACCCCAGGGAGACGCCGATGGACGGATGTACCCCTTGGCCAACAACTCGTCAAGTTGTGCACGAAGTTGCCGAAGCTCCTCTTGCGACAACTTGTAGTTACGCCGATGTAGCGGCTGCCCACTCCAGTCGGATCGCAAGCGAATGTTGTTCTTGTAGTCGCGGCTTTGGACGGAGTCAGGCAGCTCCGTACATATGACGTCCCTGAACTCCTCCTCAAGGTCGCGCAGCTGTTGCCATATCTCCGGGGACACTGTCTCGTCAATCTCGTCCGGCTCCTCCGCTTCCATGGCATGGGGCTTGGGCGGCGGTGTCGGTGACGGTGGTTCCTCGGCCACAGGAGCGGCCTGCTCTTGAGATAAACCTTCAGTATGGGGCTTCTCGTCGCTCCAGCGCACACGCTTGCGTCGCGGCCGACGTTCGCGGAGTAAGCGCCTTCCCTGCTCCAGCGCGGCTGCGGCTTCGGCATGCCAGGTGGGTGGTTTCCCTTGCGCGTGGTCGTCGATTGCTTGGGCACGTACGTGCTCAGGTAATAAAGCAAATGCTCCCAAAGCTTCGCGCTTGCTCTGGAAGAACCCCAGATGTAGGTTGTTGGATGGCGCATTGTCCGCCGGGGGGCCAACAGCACCCTCCAGCGCGACCACGTCAAAGTTTTGTGGGCGGGTGGACTCCACTGTTGCGTACACCTTATCCAAGTGGTCCTCGTCACTGGTGCCTGGGCTGGGCCGCACAGATTCCCGGAGGAGTAGAGCGTCCTCGGCTTCGGAGTCAGTGTCTGACGCGGACATCAGCGCAGGCGCGTCCGTCTCACCCAGATCCGCTTGGGAGGAGTCCATGGCGCCCGCGACTTGGGCGTCTTGCTGCTCAGAGCTAGACGTGGCGCAACGCTCGGACGAAGCGTCCCTGGGCTTGGCGTTGGTCTCGGCGTCGGTCTCTTCGTTACAGGCGACCGCCCCGAAGGTGCCGTCGGGTGCTAGGTACACCACGAAGGCACACTCATCCTTAGATTGGAGGGCTCGAAGGTCCTTGCGTACCCTTTTGGGGTCCAACAAGACTCCTTGTACCAACGCCATGGCCTTATCCTTGGGTCTTGAGGGGTCTGGCGTTCCCGGAGAGCAGCCTGTAATGACCACTCTCTTGCTTCCAGAACCAAACCGGATGGAACCCCATCGGGAGTAATCCAGGGTGACCGGGGAGTGAGAGGCTAGCCAAGGTCCTCCAAGGATAATATCCACGCAAAGATCAATGGGCATCACTCTGAGCTCCAATTGCTTGACGTACAACCCCTTGGTGGTCTCTGCTTGCAGTCGAGGACGGACGCACGTGTTGACATCGTACGACGCGCCGTCAGCTACTCGCACTCGCATGGGGTTTTCGTGAGGTCGAGGCGTCAGGGAGGGAATGCTGCGTACAGTCTTGTCCGAGATAATGTTGGTGGAGCACCCAGTGTCCACCAACACCTTTACGCGACGACCGTTCACGTACGCCCAGAACAACAACAAGGTGGGGGCCTTGGAATTGTTGATCTGTCGAGGTGGCGCTCGCGATGTTGATACAGCCGCCAAGAGATCACTCCATCCAGGGCTCATGTCCCCACTGTCGATGATGCTGTTGAGCTGGCATATGAAGGGGTCGTCCTTGGCATGAGGGTCGCCTAGGTCAGGAGGGTCGTCCATGTCAGAGTCCCATGGTAACTCGTAGGTGCCTGCATCGGCCAAGAGCCCTTGAGCGGTGGCTGTCTGCACCAGGTCCCTGGGTGGGTGATCAGGTGGGTACAAGGCCACTTGGATGACCTTGTCCTTCGCTGCTCGCGCCATATCATTCGTCGCCAAGTCACTTGCGTACTGGAGGAGTCCATCTTCTACTTCCTCTTGCGCTTGTTCCTTGGCTAAGGTGTGCAGTAGCTCTTCGTCTATAGGAGAGTCCCGCTCCAAATATGGGAGGCCACTGGCATAATCCCGCTTAAGCTTCTCTCGTTGGCGAACTTTCTCCAGCCCACTGAGCCACCTCCTCCTTGGTGCTCCTTCAGCTCGAGCTGCATGGGTCGGTGACAGCCATGGTCGGGGGCGGTCACTCCATGTGGTTGAGGTTGCCTCGGCAGTCGTGCTGCCGTTAGGTGAGGGCGTACGAGGTCGACGCCCAAGCTGGATGTCTTGACGTCGTCGTCGGTATTCTTGCAGCCTTTTAAGTTTGTTAAGGGCTGCGGGTAAGGGTGACCGAGCTCGAGCTTCTCGCTTGTTAGCGGTAACCGCGCTGTGCGTTGGTGACCGCGTGGGTCCTCGGCTGCTGCGTCGATGCCCGGCTCTCCAAAGCGGTGGGCTCGTGCTCCGCGGAGGTGTACGGGGCGGTGCAAGGTCCGTTTCCAGAGCCTTGATGGAGGACCTCAAGCCCCGTGTGCCCACTTTGGAGCGTAAAGCGCTCGTCCCTTGCCCTCGGACAGCTCGAAATTGCCAACCTTGCAATGGTTGGCCCGTTGGCTCCAAGTGCACGCGGTAGCTCTCGGTCACCTTCAGGGTACGTCGGTGCCGTTTCTCAACGTGCTGGGAGTCGTCTGTGAGGTCCTCGCTCGTACACACTGGAGACTTGGCTTCCTTGCGAAGGCGAGCTTCGACCACTTGACGCTCCGGCGCGGGAGGAGGGCTAGTCATCGCCCGCGAGGGTAGCATGTTGAGCTCATCGGAGTCTAGGTATCCTGTGCAAGGAGCACTCCGCCTTTGACGTCGACGGGCTCTTCTCCACTTCTCCCGCAACTGCTGCTCCGAGAGGTAGGAGGGGGGCTCATCGCGGGGATGTGGGCCCGAGCTCATTGGGACTTGGAGGGTACTCCGAGCTCGAGGGAGTCCTCCGCGGCAAAATCCATTAGTTCCTTTGGCAACACCGCGTTGAGCACGTCGCAGTATTCATCCGTTTCCACTTCGTGCATGACCATGTCCAAAGTTTCAGCCAGAAGTGCTTTGGCCCACTCCTTCTTACGAAGAGCAGCCTGTGGGCACTCTCGAGCATAGTGCTCTTTGCTTTGGCACAACCTGCAACCAGTGTACTCCGGGGAGCCCAGACGTTGCCCAGTAGGAGTTGCACCCGCGGGACGATCTTCGGCTAGAGCTAGTAGCTCCTCCGAGACCTCCACCGCTGCCAGTAGCTGCACTGGCGCTCTCCTACTCGTCGCGTTGTTCAAATGCAACTCCGCCTCAATGGCGTATTCCAGCGCTAGGCGTCGACTGGCTGGAAGGGCGCGGTCGAGGAGGATCAAGGGGGTCCCCTTCCGCTCTGCAATCTCGAACGCCTCCTTCCGTACCTCCGCGGATAAGCCCGAGAGGAAGACGTCCAGGAGGTCGGATTCCGGAACCGGTGTGGTGAGCTCGTGTGTCGCCAACATGGTCACTACGCGATGGGCTAGATGCAGTCCATCCCAAAACTCGCGCACTTTGCGCGGTGTCGCCATGCGTCCTTGAGTTTGGCGTACTCGGCGTAGGAACGAGCCCAAGGTGGCCATTTCACTCTTCAGCGGCACGATCAGCTTCGCCAGCGGCACAATGACCTTCTCAAGGTTCAACGACTTGTCCGCCTCGGCATCCAGGAGAACCCCTCGCAGCTCCGTTCCTTCGGAGCTAGGCGTAGGGAAGCAATGCTGGGTGATCTCCTTCAACAAGATATGCACCGAGAGAATCGGCTCTCCGAGCTCGAACGCTCCGTTGGGCACGTTGCACGGGGTGTTCATCGCGAGGAGCACCACTGGAAGGGCTAAGCACCTGTCGAACTCGTCCACGAACCGCAACAGCGGGCCGAAGGGGTTCGTGGACCCTTCCAGCGGTGCTGAGTACAAGGACATGATGTCCTTCGCGGCCTTGAGGGCATATGAGTGCCTCGTGTACTCCTCCCTTTGCTGCCTGCCATCATTGTACGAGGACCTCCTACTCGAACCGAAGCTGTAGGACGTCTCATCGTCGGGCGGATCGTCACCGCCTCCGCCCCCGCCATGGCCGCGACGTCCATCTCCAAGATTCCGCGAGGGGTCGCTAGGCGCGTCAGAAGTGGGGTCGCCAGGCGGCTCATTCCCCCCCCCTTGATGGCCACCGGGTCCTCCCGGGTCGTCACCGTCGTCATCACCATCGCCTCCATCGTCGTCGCCTCCGCCGCCCCCACCGGTCCCACCAATTGCTGAGGATGGCCTCGGGGTCACTGAAGGGAAGCGGTCAAAGGCTCCCGGCCAAACCCCGCGCGTGCAATATATACACAACGGCAGGAATTGAGTGGTTTCCGACAAGTCTGAAAGAGCTGTAAGCCCGCAATTCCATATGGCTACAGGGGGCTGCGGGCTACGAGCGCATCTCGAGCACGGAACGTTGGACGTGCTGGACGCGACTTCGTCGTACACGCAACAAACGATCGCCGTTCCCGCCAGAGGTGGTGAAGGAAGTTGAGAGGCCGGGGCTTCGGAGACCGGCGGTCCACACCCAGACGCTAGGTCGTGGTCTCGGTACCTTCTCGCTACGTCACAGAACATGCGTTCCGCTTCCATCTTGCCCACGTGGCCAGGTAAGTGCTCCTCCACGTGTGCACGGATAGCGGCAACGGCTGGCACACTAATGGACCTCCAATCCATTTTAGCTAGGCGGTCATGCACACTCGTGGGGGAAGATGCACGCTTGGAGGCGTCCTCCTCGAACGTCACGCCTTTGTGGCCCCGTACGTCCACAGTCGTGGCTGACGGGGGCACCATCAGAGCTTCGCGTTCAGCTTCTTGAGCGTCACTTGTGACGGTCGCATAGCTCGCGGGGGTATTAGGTGGTTGTTCTGGCCGTGAGTGCGCTCGTCCGTCAGCGGCTTCAAGGGCGGCCTGCACCACTATCTTGCTCTCCGCCACTTGTTGCTCCAGCAGTCGTTGCTCTCGAGCTGCTTGGTCAAGTTGCTGGCGTTGCTCTTCCGCGGCGCGCTGCATTTCTCGAAGTTGTTGGTGATGACGTGCAGCTTCCTCCGCCTGCGATGCTACAGCTTGCTCATGCTGATGCGAGACAACGTCCGCGGCATGCTGCATGCGCGCTATCTGCTCCTCAGCAGATTCGAGAGCGGCCCGTCGCGCTTCTTGGCACACCGTGGTGCGGAGCTCTTGATGCATCCGGGTTGCTTCCTCCACGGCATTGTGCATGTCCATGCGCAACGCTGTGAGCTGCGCTTGGTGCGCAGTGGCCGCATCTAACGCGACTCGTTCGGACTCCTCTTGCAGCTCTCGTAGTTGCCGCTCGTGTCGCGTGACTTGAGCTTGGCGCCGCCGTTGGCGTCCACCCTTTCGCCGAGAGCTCCTTGATGAAGAGGTGTGCGAGGCGTCAGAGGAGAGCGCCTCAGAAGAAGATGTTTGACATGATGAAAGTGTGGACTTCTCCTCACTGGACGTAGAGGTGGAGTCGTACATCAGTTTACCTTCGTCACTGCGACGTCGAGCCTTGGCGAGCTTGCGCTTGGCCAACTTCTGCCGCTTCCGCTCCTGCTTCGCCACCTCCTTCTCGTGGGCTAACTCCGTCAAAGCCTGGACACGCACAGCACGTTCTCGTTGTGTGGGTCGTGGGGCGGATGAAGCTTTTGATCGAGGTGGTTGTGGGGCGGAGTCAGCGGAATGAACGTCTTCCTCATCGATCGTGGAGTCATCTTCAGACGACAAGACGCCATAGGGGTTGCGGCCAGGTACAGATTGTACGCCATGCTGTTGAACACTTGCCCCCAAGGTGGTTGTACGCCTTAGAGTCTTTATCACCTCCTCGACGCTCACTCCCAACCGCACCAGCCTTGCAGGCCGGTTGGCTGGGATGGTCGTGACGAGTGGTCGTGCAGAGTGGAGGTGATGATAATGGTGGCTTGCTGAGGTAACATGCGACAGAAGGAGTCCACGAGATGGGATCACGCGTTGCTCTCCACTCTTCGTTCTCAGCTGCACCTCCCATGTGATTGCAGCGATGGAGTCTTCTTGGCCACACAGGCGGCGAAGATGTCTACGCAAGGTCGCCCATTGCTTCGGGGTCACGTCAGGCGTGTCCGTCAGAGCTGACCACTCGTGGAGGACTTCGCGCTTCACATGTTGTTCCCGCTGGACCGCAAAGGTGGTGCACTTGGAAGCGAAGTCCACGGTAGCCTTCCACGCTTTCATACACTTCCTCACGTAGAACTCGGACCGGGCGATGTTGCACGCCGTGATTTCGAGAGTGATCTCTTTTACACGACGTTGTTCTTCTCGCCATGCACTCAAGAGCCGGGACGCCAATCGTGAACTTGCGTGTCCAGCAAAATCTTGCTTTTTGCGTTGGACCTGGTTCTTGCGGTGAACTCGCTCGTGCCATGCTGTAAGGGAAACACGCATGCGCGCGAGACGGGCACGTAGGTGCCATGTCGTAAGTGCAGATGAAACACGCCCGCTGAGCACTCGTGCTGTCCAAGTACTCCACCAATTACGCAATGCACATACCGCTAAAATATCCACTGCTACAGCTTGGCGTGCCAGCCTGACGCTCCACTCGTTCACGCTTGACAACCCGCGCTCGCCACTTGGAGGAGCACTTTCACGCCTAGGCGTAAATATGTTGCTCTCATGGGTCTGGTTTCCAACGAGATGCTCTGGTGCCAAAGGCAAATGGTCAACTACAGCTTCGCTATGAGGAGATGATCTCAAATTATGAGCGGTGGCTATAGCGACCGTGTTGAGCTCCTCGAGAGTTGGTTGGCTACGTTGTAGACCTGAGGCACCTGCACCCCCTGCACGCTGCTGGGGTGTAGAGTAGCACTCAAACGTACGTACAATGGAAGATTCCAGCCCAGGAGAGTCACGCGAGCCGTCGGGGAAATTCGTGGGCGTGGCAGGCAGCGATGCTTGGGTGCGACGTTCCTCTTGAGGTAGAGGCGCGCTCGCCAAAAGCGCGTATTCGCCCTCCAGAGAGCGTTGTACTGCTCCCCCCCCCTGCTGCCCCGCCGCGCCCCGGCTGGCGCCTCCCATTCCGGGACAAAGTACGGGGTGGGCCCCAAAGCCCCAAGCCCATCCCGGAGCTGAAACACCCGGGCCGAGCTAGAGAGCCCGGAGGGCCCAGAAGCAGCCTCCGCCACCCCCGAGCGCCGCTGAGGCGGAACATACAGCGAAGAAGGCTGCCGTGAAGAGGACATTGAAAAAGTCGCTTAAGATGGTGGAGAAACGCAGCAATCTGATCCCGAAAAATCTGCCAGCGCTTCCGCCGTACAGGCGTATAGTGTAAGAGCGAAGACGCAGAAGCCCAACAGCAAACAAGCAACTGCTGTTACCAAATCTCAATCGAAGCTTTCCAGCGAACTCGAAGAGGCAAGATGAAAACAAATTGAGCAAAATTGGCCAACGATCGGCCCACGGAAGTCAAAGCAACGCTGCAGCGCGATACCACTTAGGGTTCGCCACTGTTAAGAACGCCAGAGCGCTGTAGAGCGCAAGGGCAAAGAACGCAAGCTGCATCTGCCAATTCAGAGAACATTTTCGAATTCCAAAGCATAAATTCGCGTAATTCCACTCAGTCGCAAAGACCCTCGACGAAGAACACGCACGCCAGGCGAATAGCGCCAACTTGAAGCTTCATCACGCTAATTCCCAACCAGACGAGCCAAAGAAGAACGCTGCGTACTCATTCCAATCGCAGAGTGGAGAGTAGACGAAGATCTCGCGGAAAACGCTGACCAACCGGCACAATTTCCGAGAAGAATTAACGGCGCAAAGCTGCCAGCGAGTAAGAAAAACGCCGAGGCGTTGACCAGTGCGTCAGAGCGCAAATATGCCCAGCAGCCATAGCAGATTCTCAAACCCCGCAAAGCCCGTCTCCAAGGAAGAATCACAATTCCCGATACAATTGGCAACGTGAATTTGGCAGTCGCGCACGCCAATGGAACGCGGAACGGATAACGCAACGAGGCCAAGGACTCAAATAGCCGTTACACTGCACACTGAACAAGTCGCAATTCTCCAATCTCCACAGATCACGACGCCACGAAGAATTAAGCCTCCATTGACAATTGAAAGATAAGACACAACGTCAAAAAGCGCCACGGAGGCCAGCAAGCGAAAAACGTACTGCATTTTTGCAGTTGGGCGCTTTTAGGCCCTAAAAGCGCCCGATTTCGGGAATCCAGTGTAAGCCATCATTTCGCAACGCGCTGAAGAAGAAATTCAATCCAGATTGGTCATAAAAGACAACTTATTTGAGCATCGAGCACCAACCAGCCGAAAGGAACTGAAGCGAAGCTGCTGGCCAGCGAGGCCCGGGGTACCCGTAACGCACTAGCAGTGCGAGAGCTCAAATACCATCCGAAGAATAGGAGAACACATAAATTCGCCCGAAAAGCTATAACTGTAAATCAGAAAAAACGTGCGGAAGCGGTGGTGGTGGTGGTGCGTAGCACACTGATACCATTTTGTAGGAGGCAGTACTAAACCTCTACTTGACAGTGACTGTGAAACTACTTGTGGATCATATATAGTGCAAGGTTCTATGTTATGCACTATATAAGACTAATCAAGCTATGTCGATTCTATGTCCAGACTCAGTGCATATATTTGCAGTAAGAATTAGGTATTATATTGACTTTTTGCCATGCGGCTGTTTTTACTCTAGAAATCTCAACTGTTTCTTTGGCCTTGGCCATTACTTATTCACTCAGCTCTCTGAGGTAATCCTAGTCAGCATGGCCAAGTCTCATCAACCTATCATATGCTTGTACTACATTATCATGCAGTATGATGTGCCAGTATTCTACATGTCACATTATTACACAGTACAGTGGTACTGTGTACTCCCATATAAGGGGGGTCTCTTCCTCAACAGGGGTCTCGGGCGCTAATGCTGTAAGGCGCGTATGACACTTCTGGCATGTATGACATTGCTGAGTCATCCGCGCATGACACCGTGTGTTGTCCTAGCACAGATGCGGTTCGGGACACCCCAACCGCTGGCACCCCGCCTGTGGTGCCCCCTAATCCTTCCAGCAACTCCGACGCCGCTGTCGCGTTGCGGAAGCATCTCGTTGACCAACACGCTGCGGTCGACGTGGTCTACAAGGGGAGACTACATCGGGCTTGGGCCAAGGGTATCCGCGAGGATATCCTTGGTTCCAAGAAACATCATTATCGTGGTACCGACGACACCGACCGCCTCTCCGAGTTGGTGGTGCAGCTTCGGACCGAGTTTGAGTCCGCTGGGCTGGACTTGGCCCCCTTTGACCTCGACGACCCCACCTCTTTGGTTATCGAGAAGGTTAATGGACTGCTCTATGACGTCTTGGCCCTCGTCGTGGAGCGCAACTCTGTGGCCGACACCTGGCTTCGGGGTACGGACTCTTCGGCTGACCGAGATGGACGTCGTGCTCTCATCGACATCATCAAGGGGAGCGTGCCGACAGTCCTTCGCGAGAGCCACCAGCAGGAGCATGCGGCGCTTCGTTATCCCGCAGGCGTTGACCCGCAGCCGATCTTGGCTCGTGAGCAACGTCTGGTGCGGGATAACCGCGCTCCTGACTGGCAGCCCACCGACGAGACCCGTAAGTTGTCCCTCTACAACCGCCTCGACCCCGTGTTCTACGCGGCGGTGAAGGTGCGGTACCCGCTTGCGGGTGACCTTAGCGGGGTCACTCTCCGCTCGCTCCAGGCGCTCGTCGTGGCCATCTTTCAGGCCTGGGCGCAGTCGGATGATGGGGCGGCAGTGCGTGAGAAGCAGACACTGGGGGCGGGCGGTAAGCCCTCCGCCCTTATCACGTCTTCTGAGTACGCGGTCCTTCTCGACGAAATCGCCGCCTTGAAGGCGCTTGTGCAGGGCAATCGTGCGGGCGCGGCTCAGCGACAGCAGCAGCCGCAGCCGCGCGGTAAGCAGCATCCGCGAGGCCATCGAGTGGGTGTGCACCCGGCGCCGTCTGTGGGGTTCGACAGGGACAGCATGAAGGCCAAGCCCCTTTGCCACCGTTGCCGCAAGGCGGGCAAAGGGGACGCCTATCACGCGTACCGCGACTGCCCTCTTGGTGGGCGCCAGCATTCGTCGGCCACGGCAGCGGCCTTCTGCATTCCTATTGAGGAGGAGGATGCGGAGGGTCTTCACACCCTGGCACTTGTGCAGGTTTTCCAGGAGGCTGCGGATGATGGACCGGAGGCCTTCGCCCGTGCGGCTTCGGCTTATGGTCCCCCCGCTGTGCTTTCCGCGGGCGGGATTGGCGGCATCGACGTGTCGGCCTACGGATTCAGCGTACCGCCTCCGCCTTCTGGCGGGACCGACGACGAGGACATCTTGCGGCGGCTTGATGCCCTCACCTCTGAGGTTCAGGCCGCCCAAGAGCAGGTACATTACACTCACGCATCCTTTGTTCCTGGGAGTGCGGTTGAGGAGCATGCATCGGCTCTGGTGTGTGGCCCTGCCGCTGCGGCGGGGATCACACCGGAGGGGCAGGTTCCGGCAGGTGGTGCGGCGGCATCGGCATCCGCCGTGCCGGCCCCTGCTATGCCTGTTTCGCAGGTAGAGGATGTACAGCCCGCGCCAGTTCAATCGGCGCGGGTGACCACCACGGAGGCGACGCACGGTGAGTTCGGAGGCTTCGTGCAGACGGTGAATCACGCCGCTGTCCACCCGTCTGACCTGACAGGCTACGACACCGACGACTACGAGGACTTTGCCGACGGCAGCTTCCGGCTGAAGCCGCGGGGCTCGCCTCCGTCGGCCAATCATGTTTCCGGGCCACCCGTGGGCGAGCAGAGGACCTACGGTTGTGGGAAGCCGCCCTGGGGCTTCCCTGCCACGGTTGGTCCGTGGGGCATTCCTTTCCTCCTTTCCCTCGTTCTTTGCATCTCGATCATGGGAGTGGCAGCCGTGCCCGACGCTCGGTCGGCTACGGAGATGCCTTCGCCTGGTGGTGATCTCGATTGGGAGGCTCCGTCATTTTTCTCTACGAATGATTTTCTTGATCCGGTGATGACGGCTCAGGGTCTCCTATTGCCTGACGATGTGCCACAGCTTCAGCCGCCCGAGCCTCCTGACACTTTGAGCTTTTTAGCATTTCAGGATTTGGCTCAAGCGGATTTGGGTATCGGTGTGGCATTCTACTACGGCATGGCCTTACATGAGAGCGGTCCTCTTGATGCGGGGCACTATTATGGAGCTGGTTACTTTACTTCCTACTATGGGATGGACTTCCGTGAGGCCACCGCTGACTACTTTGGTGCTGTCGATTGACTTCTTGCTCACTCTGGAGGCACACCAACATGGTGGTGTGCAGAACTCCTGTGACCTCAAAGACTTCTTCAATCTGGTTTATGGTTTTGCTTTGACACCTTTGAAATCTTCAATTTGACTTGCTGGCACAGAGCCTTTCAGTAGTTTAGCAGGACCTTAATTGCCTGTGAGTTTCTGCTCTTGTGCTAGCTAGAGGGTTCTAATTTGTGTATCAGAATTGCACAGTTAGATTAGCAGTTAGGCCTTGTCACCCTGGCTCCTGCCCTAACACTTAACAGCCTTACATTTTCTGACTCTCCTAGCCAGTCACCACCCACAGTGTTGGGGTGGTGTGCTGAAATCTGTATAGGCAGCCCTGACTGGGAGTCCCGGTGCAGGCCCCTATGACAGATTCCTAGGACCAACACTGGACTACTGACTGATCTGTAGGTTCGTACTGTGACACACGCTGTGTCACAGGTAGGCTAGACACCGAGACCGTCCGAGACCGTTCCGGGTATATCTAGCTTAGGGTTTATTTATCTTATACAGTTTATCCACACGAGTACGGGACTTTCTGATATCTAGTGTACTTGGATATTCCGGTATGCTGTACCTGCTTTGCTAGGTAGTCACACCCACGGGTGGTGTGCTGGACTTCGGGTTTAGGCTTAGTTATTATGGGCTCTGACTAGCCCCTAGCCTGACCCTGCTTCCGTATCGTGTCCGTGACATCCTAGCACTGTACTGTACAGTAGTACAGTACAGTAGTACAGTCTTGCTTCACTGTCTGGGTTTCCGAGAGCATAAAGCCTCGGCCGGACACTGCTTATATGATTATCAGTTTGATGCTCAGCGAGCTTAGCCGGACAGCGTATCTGTCTTCCTCGCACTTCCTAAAGTAGGCTGGGTGACCGTCACCAGTAGTCGGGAAACTCCCGCTAGTATTTATGTGTATCTCTCTTTTATCAATATGACTTTTACCGTTCTGATTCCGAAACCCTTAACTCAGGGTTTATTTCCAGTTATCATAGTTATTCACTCCGAACTATATATCTAACAGTTTCCGTCTCCGTGCAGTGATATATATACCCATTATATATATCTCCTCTTTCATGACTACTAGAGGATGTGACAAGTGACAATTGGAGGTCACAGTGTCATATCCAACACATAATGTGTGTGTGCGTATGCTGTCTTAATATTGCTCTTACCTTCATTGTGATTGTCACTTACCACATAGTAGCATTTCGGAAGATATCGGTACGGCTCCCGTAAAATGCACGAGTGAACCAAAAAGAAAATGGTGATAACACAAATCTCAAATGTGAGGAATCATCAATCAATAACAATATCTGAATATGCAAGAACTGTGACACTGTATAAATGCCATATCCAATGCCGATGCCGATGCGCCGATGCCGATACCGAATTTACCAATGCCGATGCCGATGCCGATGCCGATGCCGATGTCGATGTCGATGCCGATGCTGATGCCGCTGCCGTGCCATGCCGTGCCAAATGCCATGCCAAATGCCATGCCAAATGCCATGCCATGCCAAATCGAAATGCCTTGCCAGACATGCGATATGCCATGCGATATGCCATGCCATGCCATGCCAAGCCATGGTGCCATGCCATGCCATGGCGCGATGCGATATGCCATGCCATACATATGATATCTCAATATTACTTAGTTTATTATTACCGTAGACGATCTCCACCAAATGCGATTCCATTTCCGGTATAGATTGCTAATTTTAACCATTAGATTATATCGGGATCCTTTCAACGGCCAGTATCATTTCAGATCTGACCAACTGATTTTTTGCTCTGTGCACGCCGTAGCGCTACAGTAATTGAAAGACGGTCAAATACGTTAACTGCCGGCAGGAATACTCAACCAAGCCAAGCGGTTGCAGCACGGCATCATGGCGTTCCGTAGGGCAGGCTCAAGGCTTGCATCTTCCCTTTTCAAGGCTAGCACTCCCGCTCTCCGTGAAGTTGGGCAAAAGTATGCACGTGTTCCCGCTCTTAGTGCCGTTCAGGCCGCTGGTGCATCCCGAGCGTACGCTGGTATCTCTGCTGGTGAGCTTTCCACTCTTCTGGAGCAGCGCATCACCAACTACCAGGCCTCCCTTAATGTGGAAGAGGTGGGCAAGGTGCTTTCCGTCGGAGACGGTATTGCCCGTGTGTACGGCCTTGAAAAGATCCAGGCTGGAGAGATGATTGAGTTCGCCAACACCGGCATGAAGGGTATGGCTCTCAACTTGGAGGCCGACAACGTGGGTATTGTGATCTTCGGTAGCGATACCGAGATCAAGGAGGGTGACATTGTGAAGCGTACTGGTGCTATTGTTGACGTTCCTGCTGGCCGTGGTTGCTTGGGCCGTGTCACCGATGCTCTTGGTGTGCCGATCGACGGCAAGGGTCCCCTTACCGACGTGGCCATGACCCGAGTGGAACTGAAGGCTCCCGGTATCATTGCCCGTAAGTCTGTACATGAACCTATGCAAACTGGGCTGAAGGCTGTGGACAGCCTGGTGCCTATTGGTCGTGGACAGCGTGAGCTTATTATCGGTGATCGCCAGACCGGCAAAACCGCCGTTGCTATTGATGCTATTCTTAACCAAAAGAGCGTGAACGTCCCCGGTGCCACCGAGGCTGAGAAGCTGTACTGTGTGTACGTCGCCGTTGGCCAAAAGCGCTCCACCGTTGCCCAGCTGGTGAAGACTCTTGAAGAGGCTGGTGCCATGGAGTACTCCATCGTGGTTGCTGCCACCGCCTCCGATCCTGCTCCTCTGCAATTCCTTGCCCCCTACTCTGGCTGTGCTATGGCCGAATATTTCCGTGACAACGGAATGCACGCCCTAGTCGTTTACGACGACTTGTCGAAGCAGGCTGTTGCCTATCGCCAAATGTCTCTGCTCCTTCGTCGTCCTCCAGGCCGTGAGGCTTACCCTGGCGATGTGTTCTATCTGCACTCTCGTCTGCTGGAGCGTGCCGCGAAGATGGCCGATCACGAGGGAGCCGGCTCCATGACTGCTCTTCCCGTGATCGAGACCCAGGTGCGATGCGACCTTTGAACTTTTCCGGCATAAAATTCTTTCGGGAATTCAAACCTATTTTACTCAAGCTTTTTGAACCGCCTGCACACAGACTTGTACGCCCGGACCTTTCTTCGTTTTTTTCTTGTCTGCGTTGTTATTTATTTTGTGTGTATTTTTTTCTTGATCTCTGATGCTGATTATGGACGTTAAACTTTCAGTTCTCTCCTTTTGTTCTCGCGGTGCTGTTTCTTTGTTCCTCCATGCTGCTGGATCTGTATTTTTCCTTATACAAAACCTCAGTCGTATTGAAACTCACACCGCTCTTTTTTTACAAGTAAAGAGTATTTCTTATTTGGCGCTTAGAAAAAGGCTGCAATATTTTCTAGAAGACTGCTGGATATCACCGTAGCTCCGAAAATTGTTATCTTTTTGCAGTATTCTATTTGCTGCGTCGCTGTTGTATTTCAGACTTGAAAGAAGTGAGTTTTCCCCCAAGAGGCACGACCGTTTCACTTACCGCGTGCCGTCACGTTGAACCTCTGAAACGTCCTCTGACTCCCGACGGACTTCCCTCTCGTGTATGGATATAACACTTATCTATTTCCATATTTTCTAGAAGAGGTTAAAGTCTTTTCTCCTTTGTTTGCAAGGCTGGTTTTGTCTGCCGTGGTATGAGCATGTCGTTGTAAAACACTGGAATATCACCGTCTTGTGGGCTTTCGAAGTTCCAATTTTCTTGTGCCTTTGTTAAGAAAGGAGTTACTGAGCGCAAGCCTTCACTTAATAGGTGTCGCAAATCAACTGAGAAGAAATATTGAACAAAGCTCACAAAGTTGGAACAAGCTTAACAATCACATTTATCTTTGAGTTTCCTGCAAGGCGTAATATAACCCCCGCTAACCTCCCGCTTTTCTCTCTTCTATTTACAGGCTGGAGATGTGTCTGCCTACATTCCTACAAACGTGATCTCCATTACTGACGGCCAGATCTTCTTGGAAACTGAGCTGTTCTACAAGGGTATCCGCCCGGCCATCAACGTCGGTCTGTCTGTTAGCCGTGTCGGATCTGCCGCCCAGGTGAAGGCCATGAAGCAAGTCGCCGGTACCTTGAAGTTGGAGCTTGCCCAGTACCGTGAGGTGGCCGCCTTCGCGCAGTTCGGTTCTGACCTTGATGCCGCTACCCAATACCTTTTGAACCGTGGCGCCCGTTTGACCGAGGTCCTCAAGCAGGGCCAATTCGTCCCCATCCCTATCGAGAGGCAAGTTGTCACCGTGTATGCTGCCACCAAGGGCTACCTTGACAAGGTCCCCGTGAACCAAATCCTGAAGTTCGAGAAGGAGGTGCAACAACAAGTTGACCCTGCCTTGTTGAAGAAGATCGCAACCGAGAAGGCGATCTCCCCTGCGATCGACGAGGAGTTGAAGACCTTCATGACTAAGTTCACCGAAAACTTCGTTGCAGCATTGTAATGAAATTTTACACACCTCTCGTGTGCACAAAATATCTTGGTGAAACTGGCAGCTTTTAGGGACTGGAACATACGCAATAGGCTTCTCCAGAGAACCAGGCATCGCCTTGACAATAATTTTCTTTTAATGCTCACTGTATGCATGGGGCATCTTTATATTTTCCATTATTTTGGAATGCCAGTTGCTGTGACTGGAAAATATGAAATGTTAAGGAATGCATGTAATAAACGGTGTAGTAGATAGCTTAAGATATATGCAATCCCCCGCAACTAATGAGGCACAAGTGGCGTGATAAGTAATATAACGTATCACTGGTATTGTTTCCTGGTATATATGAATTCAGTATCTCCAAGATGTACCAATGGTAAGTCGCAGCTAGTACTGATGTACATATATAGCAAACTATTCAAATGACTTTTGAGGAATACGGGACAAAATAATGTTTTGGACATGACCTGTATTGACTTTTTTGATAATTCCGCGTTATTCGCGTGATAATATTCACTGACATTCATTCCACTCTGTCCGAAAGAGTCACAATTCCGTTCTTCAGATTCGAACCGATATATAAAACGCTTATATACGTGACGGCAGGGATCCTCTTGCTCGGACAACAATATCAGCTATTCACGCAACAGAATTCATGCAGGGAAAAATAAGCATAATACTACTACGAATTTGCCACAGCACATATATAGTTCCAATACCGTTTATCAAACTATTCTATCATAACCTGATACTAAACGGGTTCTAAAAGAGCAAATCCCTATCGCATCTCAACAAGCAAAATGAACGTGTCCCGAAGGGCATCACGAATTCTCGTGCCACGCAGACCACGCAAACTGCGAGTGCTAAATATCATTTTTTTGGCGAGCAGAAGATCCCGTAGTACCTGCGAACATTTACTGAAACTGTCAGCCGGTGGAAAGGAAGCAGCATCGCTGAATGTTTCACATAAGTTGAGAAGAGAAGGAACATGGCGAAAAGCCGAAGTGATCTAAATTGAACAAGGTTACAATTAGGCAATTGCAATATCTTTATGGCAGGAAAGATTGACCAGTATTTTGACAGGGTGAGCAACAGCTCTTCCAAATAATTTTAAGCTAGAACAACCTCCACTGGGCTACAATTCATGTCTTATACTTTCAGGGCGCGCATTTCAGATCTCTGATGGATCTGTCCTCTGTCGGCTGGCCAATCACAATCTACCACCTATACAAATCCCGATCAGAGAATTCTACACATTAATATCTATCTAGCTAATCTAGTTGCCTCTGACCCTCTTCCTCCGAGGGGGCAACTCAGATTCGTCATCACTGTCAACCAAGTAACGAGTAGGAACAGTCTTCCTATATTCATATATGATAGGTTGACTCTTCGGCTTAGATTCGGTCTTCACCACAGGGGCTGGAGCATCATCAGATATGGCATCAGACTTCGGCTCGGGGATAGGCTGATCCTCTGACTGAACGGGTGATGTCGGGGATGTGCCCTTTGGCACCCAGAGAAGTTCACCCTTATCATCCATGATCAGCTGCAGTCTCAGTCTCTTCAACCTTCGAGCTTCAGCCTGTTCCTCAGCATCGTCAACTACCAAGTCATCGAACTCACTGACGTCATCCTCGGTGTCAGTGTCATATTCACAAGGCGTGTCATACTCCCACTTCGGACTGGCAGTATCAATGTCATGCTTACTGTCCGTGGCACCCGCGTCATCATCGTCATCCGAATCTGGCAGCTTCTCCTTACTCCAGGTCACAACACCTGCACCCGAATCGTCACTGTTCGTAGGCGTCGATTGTGCAGCCTTACGCCCAGTGTATGGAATTCCGCGATACTCATACTCGTCAGTCTCAATCGCGTGCTTCCAGAACATTACTGATCGGTAATGAAAACGGCGCTACGGGCTCCTTCGCTCGAGTGGCATCTTCCGCCAGAAACCAGCCACCGCCCCTCGAGCGCTCCCAGCGGCGTAGCGCTCCAGAAGGATGGACGATAATATGCTGCCAGTTATAATCGAGCCCAGGCTCTCGCTCCCCATAATACGCAGTCAATGGCTCTGGGGTCCCCTTTCGTGCCCATTTCCATTGCGCGGCCCCATTGGGTAGAAATACAATATACCAATCGAACGGCTTAAAATGGCCAGTGTCCCCTGGCACAACTCCTCCCCTCTTAGCTTGTCAGTACCATGAGGTGATAAATCAGCGTCAGTTGTACAACAGCTAAGATCCAGACACAGAACGGCAAAGCGTATGTATTCACGTGGAGTGTGATATCGGGTCGGAGGATATATACATATATATAATGAATCTATATATATGCGGGTCAGACAGGCGCAGGCAGTGAAACTCTCGGAAGTCTAAGATAGATCATAAAACATAATTGAGGGTTTTGTGCTATCGGAGACGGTCGGAGCAGAACGGCAAGTCACGGCAGTGACACATGCACTGCATTCCGAGGGGGGAAAGCAGGAGACAGACCCCCACCTTATGGTGGGGGGTGAAATCAGTCTCTCCATGACACCACCTCCTCCCGAAGGAGAGGAGTGCCACGGTACACGGTACACACTGTTATCCTAGGCCTGCCGGCCATCTACATCTGTAACCCTAAGGAGCCTTTTTCAGCTCAGCTAGTGTGGCATCTGCCCACGCTGGCACAGACATAGTCGTCCATCTCACAGCTTCCGATCTAGGGTTTCTCAAATTGTCCCGGGATCACCCAACGCCCGTGCGGTGCCAAGGCCAAAAGTGGTGCAGCACCACCAGAGCAAGTGCGTCGATGAGGAGGGGGTGAGGAGGGCGAAGGTGAAAAATGCGGTGAAGGGATGTGGTTGAGCGCATGGGAAAAGGCTCGAAAGGGACGATGGTGAAGGGTGAAGTGTGCGTGACAGCACCACCAGACACCACCAGATGGTGACCAGGGAGCGCATAAGGTGAAGGTGAGGGAAGTGGAGGGATGAGGTCGAAAGAGTCAAAGCACTCGTTGTCGATGGTGAACGCGATGGACTCGAGCTTGGTGTCTGGTGCGCAAACACCACCAGACACCACCAGACCATAGCTAATGGTAGAATGTTGCCGATGTACTCGAAAGGAGTTCAACGCTGAACGAACAGCGGCCATACGCGCACGCTGAGGTCCAGTGGACATGGTCGCTGACCACTGACTGCTGACTGCAAAATCTGCGAACCCAAAATTAGGGTTCCCAAGCGAAAAGCGAACTTCTCGCAAAATCAAGCAAATCAAACGATGAAAGGGTCAAATTGGGGTAGATTCTCGCGGGGAAAACGTCGGTGAAGTCAAAAACGTCGTGCGGTAAACTTTTTTCCCGCCAGGAGCGGTGCTGCTGGCCAGATAGTCGAGAGCGCGTTTGGGTTCTTGGTGTCAACGTAACTTTCCGTAAAATTAACTAAATCGAGCGATGTAAAAGTGAAATCGGGGTCAAATGTCACGAGGAAACCGCCGGTGAGGTCAAAATAGTCGTGCGGTAAACTATTTCTCCGGCAGTAGAGGTGCTGCTGGCCAGAGAGTCGAAGTCGCGGTTGTTGCGTGCGATGTCGAAGGTCTAAAAGGTAAATTGGTGGGTAAACTGTGGGTAAGCGTTTCGGCAACTCAAATTGAGACAAAACTGCGCGATGGGTGTGCGCTAAGGTGGGTAGAAGGGATGGTGGGTGCCAAGGTAGGTTTGGTAGACCGTAGGGTGGGTGACCAGGTACGTTCGGTGAGACGGATCTTAAAAAATACAACCGAGAATGCCACCACAGAAGTGGTCCATCCCACAACTTCCGATCTAGGGTTTCTCAAATTGTCCCGGGATCACCCAACGCCCGTGCGGTGCCGAGGCCAAAAGTGGTGCAGCACCACCAGAGCAAGTGCGTCGATGAGGAGGGGGTGAGGAGGGCGAAGGTGAAAAATGCGGTGAAGGGATGTGGTTGAGCGCATGGGAACAGGCTCGAAAGGGACGATGGTGAAGGGTGAAGGGTGCGTGACAGCACCACCAGACACCACCAGATGGCGACCAGGGAGTGCATAAGGTGAAGGTGAGGGAAGTGGAGGGATGAGGTCGAAAGAGTCAAAGCACTCGTTGTCGATGGTGAACGCGATGGACTCGAGCTTGGTGTCTGGTGCGCAAACACCACCAGACACCACCAGACCATAGCTAATGGTAGAATGTTGCCGATGTACTCGAAAGGAGTTCAACGCTGAACGAACAGCGGCCATACGCGCACGCTGAGGTCCAGTGGACATGGTCGCTTACCACTGACTGCTGACTGCAAAATCTGCGAACCCAAAATTAGGGTTCCCAAGCGAAAAGCGAACTTCTCGCAAAATCAAGCAAATCAAACGATGAAAGGGTCAAATTGGGGTAGATTCTCGCGGGGAAAACGTCGGTGAAGTCAAAAACGTCGTGCGGTAAACTTTTTTCCCGCCAGGAGCGGTGCTGCTGGCCAGATAGTCGAGAGCGCGTTTGGGTTCTTGGTGTCAACGTAACTTTCCGTAAAATTAACTAAATCGAGCGATGTAAAAGTGAAATCGGGGTCAAATGTCACGAGGAAACCGCCGGTGAGGTCAAAATAGTCGTGCGGTAAACTATTTCTCCGGCAGTAGAGGTGCTGCTGGCCAGAGAGTCGAAGTCGCGGTTGTTGCGTGCGATGTCGAAGGTCTAAAAGGTAAATTGGTGGGTAAACTGTGGGTAAGCGTTTCGGCAACTCAAATTGAGACAAAACTGCGCGATGGGTGTGCGCTAAGGTGGGTAGAAGGGATGGTGGGTGCCAAGGTAGGTTTGGTAGACCGTAGGGTGGGTGACCAGGTACGTTCGGTGAGACGGATCTTAAAAAATACAACCGAGAATGCCACCACAGAAGTGGTCCATCCCACAACTTCCGATCTAGGGTTTCTCAAATTGTCCCGGGATCACCCAACGCCCGTGCGGTGCCGAGGCCAAAAGTGGTGCAGCACCACCAGAGCAAGTGCGTCGATGAGGAGGGGGTGAGGAGGGCGAAGGTGAAAAATGCGGTGAAGGGATGTGGTTGAGCGCATGGGAACAGGCTCGAAAGGGACGATGGTGAAGGGTGAAGGGTGCGTGACAGCACCACCAGACACCACCAGATGGTGACCAGGGAGTGCATAAGGTGAAGGTGAGGGAAGTGGAGGGATGAGGTCGAAAGAGTCAAAGCACTCGTTGTCGATGGTGAACGCGATGGACTCGAGCTTGGTGTCTGGTGCGCAAACACCACCAGACACCACCAGACCATAGCCAATGGTAGAATGTTGCCGATGTACTCGAAAGGAGTTCAACGCTGAACGAACAGCGGCCATACGCGCACGCTGAGGTCCAGTGGACATGGTCGCTGACCACTGACTGCTGACTGCAAAATCTGCGAACCCAAAATTAGGGTTCCCAAGCGAAAAGCGAACTTCTCGCAAAATCAAGCAAATCAAACGATGAAAGGGTCAAATTGGGGTAGATTCTCGCGGGGAAAACGTCGGTGAAGTCAAAAACGTCGTGCGGTAAACCTTTTTCCCGCCAGGAGCGGTGCTGCTGGCCAGATAGTCGAGAGCGCGTTTGGGTTCTTGGTGTCAACGTAACTTTCCGTAAAATTAACTAAATCGAGCGATGTAAAAGTGAAATTGGGGTCAAATGTCACGAGGAAACCGCCGGTGAGGTCAAAATAGTCGTGCGGTAAACTATTTCTCCGGCAGTAGAGGTGCTGCTGGCCAGAGAGTCGAAGTCGCGGTTGTTGCGTGCGATGTCGAAGGTCTAAAAGGTAAATTGGTGGGTAAACTGTGGGTAAGCGTTTCGGCAACTCAAATTGAGACAAAACTGCGCGATGGGTGTGCGCTAAGGTGGGTAGAAGGGATGGTGGGTGCCAAGGTAGGTTTGGTAGACCGTAGGGTGGGTGACCAGGTACGTTCGGTGAGACGGATCTTAAAAATACAACCAATAATGCCACCACAGAAGTGGTCCATCCCACAGCTTCCGATCTAGGGTTTCTCAAATTGTCCCGGGATCACCCAACGCCCGTGCGGTGCCAAGGCCAAAAGTGGTACAACACCACCAGAGCAAGTGCGTCGATGAGGAGGGGGTGAGGAGGGCGAAGGTGAAAAATGCGGTGAAGGGATGTGGTTGAGCGCATGTGAAAAGGCTCGAAAGGGACGATGGTGAAGGGTGAAGTGTGCGTGACAGCACCACCAGACACCACCAGATACCACCAGATGGTGACCAGGGAGCGCATAAGGTGAAGGTGAGGGAAGTGGAGGGATGAGGTCGAAAGAGTCAAAGCACTCGTTGTCGATGGTGAACGCGATGGACGACTCGAGCTTGGTGTCTGGTGCGCAAACACCACCAGACACCACCAGACCATAGCCAATGGTAGAATATTGCCGATGTACTCGAAAGGAGTTCAACGCTGAACGAACAACGGCCATACGCGCACGCTGAGGTCCAGTGGACATGGTCGCTGACCACTGACTGCTGACTGCAAAATCTGCGAACCCAAAATTAGGGTTCCCAAGCGAAAAGCGAACTTCTCGCAAAATCAAGCAAATCAAACGATGAAAGGGTCAAATTGGGGTAGATTCTCGCGGGGAAAACGTCGGTGAAGTCAAAAACGTCGTGCGGTAAACTTTTTTCCCGCCAGGAGCGGTGCTGCTGGCCAGATAGTCGAGAGCGCGTTTGGGTTCTTGGTGTCAACGTAACTTTCCGTAAAATTAACTAAATCGAGCGATGTAAAAGTGAAATCGGGGTCAAATGTCACGAGGAAACCGCCGGTGAGGTCAAAATAGTCGTGCGGTAAACTATTTCTCCGGCAGTAGAGGTGCTGCTGGCCAGAGAGTCGAAGTCGCGGTTGTTGCGTGCGATGTCGAAGGTCTAAAAGGTAAATTGGTGGGTAAACTGTGGGTAAGCGTTTCGGCAACTCAAATTGAGACAAAACTGCGCGATGGGTGTGCGCTAAGGTGGGTAGAAGGGATGGTGGGTGCCAAGGTAGGTTTGGTAGACCGTAGGGTGGGTGACCAGGTACGTTCGGTGAGACGGATCTTAAAAAATACAACCGAGAATGCCACCACAGAAGTGGTCCATCCCACAACTTCCGATCTAGGGTTTCTCAAATTGTCCCGGGATCACCCAACGCCCGTGCGGTGCCGAGGCCAAAAGTGGTGCAGCACCACCAGAGCAAGTGCGTCGATGAGGAGGGGGTGAGGAGGGCGAAGGTGAAAAATGCGGTGAAGGGATGTGGTTGAGCGCATGGACATGGGGACCGGAGCAGCAGTGGGCCTTTGAGGAGTTGAAAGCTGCTCTGGTTAAGGCGCCTATTCTGGCATTGCCAAATATGAAGGCGGCAGCTGATGGATCTGCCCCTTTTCTGGTGCAGACGGACGCCAGCGGAGTGGCGCTGGGCGGGGTCCTTATTATGCAAGACTGTGGGAATGGCCTGAAGGTGATTGCATATGAGAGCCGACAATTTTCAGCGGCAGAGCAGAATTACCATACCGGAGAGCGAGAACTGGGTGCTCTACATCATTGCTGTACAGTGACGTGGAGACATTATTTATTTTTCACGGAGTTCAAGCTTCAAGGTGATCACCGCCCATTAGAGTGGTTACACACGACATTTTTCGGATTCTATGTGCAGTCGTTCAAGCTGAACAGGTAAGTCTGCAGGGAAATGAGGTGCATTCATATTGGAGGTAGCGTGTTATGTAATCGCAAGCGCCACACTATAATACCTGCAGATGGCGATGCTTTCAAGGTAAGCAGCAGATGTTTGAAGGTATGGTTGAAGGTGCGTATGTTAGAAGAAACAGGGGGAAATGAATCTTCAAGGGTCGGGCAAGAGCTTTTGTACCTGGTCGTGAGTGGACCGCGGGTCGTGCAAGAGTAGTGTACTTTTGGTCCAATCAAATTCGTATATCTCGCACATGCGGGATCACTTAGTCGCCGATTTTTTAATCAAAGACAAAAACACAACCGAGGCAGAAAACCCCATACACAGGCACATCAGCATATCGGCAAGAAACACAAGCCATTGACGAATGAACATTATACACTTCTACCACATTGTTAACATATGTTTAAGTA
>LGRX02035036.1:0-65995 GCA_001247695.2 Cymbomonas tetramitiformis | reverse complement strand
CGGTGCATGCGTCGCCACCCTGCCGCAAGCAGCAGCTGCCACTGTATGCGGCTGCTGATTCGCAACCGCAGGGTGAAATGCACCCGGGGGACCCCCTGCTACGGCATCAACAGCCTGCTGCCACGGCCCAGGGAATCTCGCACGGAGGACGTTGGATTCCTCGGGCGTGGTCACCCTGAGTCCCGTACACTGCGGATTGCCGGCGATGAACCTGTCGAACTGCAGCATGGCCGTGATGTTCGCCGTTACCTTTGGCGCACATGCGGTGCATAGTTCTGCCTCGCCGAGGACATCCTGCCGGCAGGTCGCAGGGGACACACACTGCGTTTGAAATTTCTTGTTGTTGTTGCGCATCTTCTGCTTGATCCACTGGCTGCATTTGCCCTTGGCCACCATGTGCTCCTGGCTCAGAGGAGCCAGCAGCTGGAAAGCCGCGCACTTGTTAAACACGTTCTCAAGGAGAATGTCGAAGTTCCCCTGAAGCCACCCTTCCCCGCCGGGTGAAGCGTGCATGCCCGACTTAAGGCATATACCGGCGTGTATCTTCGGCGCCAGGTCGTTGAACTGTTCCAGGAGCCCCACCGGAGCTGGCCGTTTAGCCGCCGTCATGGGTATCACAGTCGGCCAGACGGGGTCGCTTCGTCTTCGTGCCTGTCCCCCCTGCACATGCGCATGACAAACGTTACGCAAGCGTATGTGATACAAGCAAGCATGCCCTCTTGGTACCTGCAACTGTCAACTGGGTAGGCGGTGAAGCAGGCAGGAAATACACGCACCCTCGCCCATCCCTGCCCACCCACCACTCGCAGCGCCGCTGCTCACCCTGTGGCCGCTGATTCGCAACCGCAGATGAAGCAGCCTATAACACGGCGCCGGGGAGAGCGCCGCACGCGCCACGCGCCTGATTCGGCGCGGAGCGGCGCAGCCTCCAGCAAGCAGGAAATACACCACAGGATTCGTACTCCCAGCTTCCACGGACTTCGCGCACAAATGGATACTGCGTGCGGGCTCCTGAGCAACCGGTACTATAGCGTGCGGCCTACCCCTTAGCGTGCATTCTTATCGCAGTGTATCTATGGGGCTGTTTGCAATCTGCATTAAAATAAGTTTGAATGTTACTGCTAGGGGGCTGCGCCACGCCCTTTCCCCTGATGCGCCTACTAACACGCTATTCATTATCCGGCAGGATGCGCATGTAATGCCCCGCGCACAAGGGATGCTCCAACAGCTTCCACAGCCGTAGAGGTTCGCGGCTAGTCAACACCACACCCTCGTGGGGGCAGATGAACTCCATGGCGAAGGGCGCGTTGTTCGGGAATTCCTCTGGAGTTGGAGCCGAGGCAAGCGGCCAATTCAGGTCAACCAACGGCCAGCTGATGTACATCTGTATGACGCGGCCCGTCATGTTGGCGATGATGTGCCAGAACTGGGGTTCGTCATACCGCTGTTTCTGCGCTAGGATATTGGACAGGGAGACATAATGCATATCTCCATTTGCATTTTGCTGGCCCAGGGTTTCCGCCATGTCAAAGTTGTAATACTCCGGATGCATCTCGTAGAACGCTTGTATGGCTTGCCGACAGTTTTGAACACGCACTTAACCACCCTGCGCTAGTACCTTAGCACCCTCCGCTTGTGGCAGGTGCCAGCCAACGCAGTGGAGCCAACAGTTGCCGTCGCCTGCCACGTCTACGGCTTGTAGCCCCGCAGTCCGCAGGTACGCCTGCACATCCGCCATAATCACTAAACGGTCTGTAGGAGCTGCCTGCACCTTCACCAGCTGCCTCCGGTGTGCTGGCTGACACGCGCCTGGCTCAGTAACGGATCCGAAGCTGCAGTCCAAGGCGCTGTCGATGATATGTCCTCTGTCGTCCCTGGTGAGCAGATGATGGTTGTCGGCGTCGTAGAACCGTCCTCGCTGAACACCAGTCGGGGCAACCGCCCTTGCCTCAGCCATTCTCACCACACCTGGGCTGGTAGGTGTCACCGCGTTGCGGTCGGCCTGGGTGACCATGGGTTCCGCAGCGGCCGAGTCCGCAGTAGCCGTTGGCGTCTGGTGAGAGGGCCCCACCCGCGGCTGCGCCTCTGCGGTACCAGTGGGGCTGGTAGCTGTCGCTGCGTCATCTGCGCCAGAGCGATCCCACCACCCACGTACCCCTCATTTCAAGCGCAATACACCTAGGGTGTCTGAACTGCACAGCGTCAGCAGGCTGAGCGAGGGTGCACCCACCTGGGCTGGCAGGTGTCGCTGCGTTGGGGTCGGCCTGGGTGTCCATGGGTTCCGCAGCGGCCGAGTCCGCAGTAGCCGTTGGCGTCTGGGGAGAGGGCCCCACCCGCGGCTGCGCCGCGGCGGTACCAGTGGGGCTGGTAGCTGGCGCTGCGTCATCTGCGCCAGAGCGATCCCACCACCCACGTACCCCTCATTTCAAGCGCAATACACCTAGGGTGTCTGAACTGCACAGCGTCAGCAGACTGAGCGAGGGTGCACACACCTGGGCTGGCAGGTGTCGCTGCGTTGGGGTCGGCCTGGGTGTCCATGGGTTCCGCCGCGGCCGAGTCCGCAGTAGCCGTTGGCGTCTGGGGAGAGGGCCCCACCCGCGGCTGCGCCTCTGCGGTACCAGTGGGGCTGGTAGCTGTCGCTGCGTCATCTGCGCCAGTGCGATCGGGATCCATGCAGGGAGTACACACGGGCTGCGCCACTCGCGACCCCTCAGCATTTTGGCAAGCGGCCGTCGGTCGCGCTTCCCAGCGTCCATCCCACACCGCGGGTCGTGGTTCGTCACCCCCATCCTGCTGTGAGCAGTCACAGCGGACCAGCAAACTGCGTTTGGGACCCCCCTTTTTTGCATCTTCCCGCCCACTGAAGTTCGGGAACTCGCCGTTGAAGTTGTGCGTGAGCTTCACAGCCACGCCCAGCGCAAACTCCATGGTCAACCTGCCTCGGTCGGCAAGTACGGCTGCCAGCTGGTTATTCACCTTCACCGCACCACCAGATGAATGGAATAAGTGCCCCACGTTCCTGGTGGGGATCGCACGATCCATAACCGTTGCTAGGTTTGAGGCCCTGCACGCCTTCAGGATTCCAAAGACCAGACTGCGCAGTCCGGGGCAATGCACACCCATCCGCTGGTAGAGAAGACAGGTGTCCGTCCGCTGTGTGTCTGCGGACCCATCGAATGTCAGCGGTCCCACGCGTGCAGGGACACGCGGAGGATCTACTACTCTCTGACCATCTCTCCACGTGATGCGGGCAAGCTCTTCCTTCTCTGCCTCCGGCCTCGCATCCCACGCTTCCTTCCCAACGAAGGCTTCCAGCACTTCCCAGGCTAGGACGAGGTCGGACATCTTGAGAGTGGCGTGCAGCCGCGCCTCCGGGGGGGGCAGCTTTGACCAGCCTTCCATGTTTTCGAAGTTGGGACATGGGCTGGAGAGGTGCAAAGGGTGCACCACTCGGGGCGCCCCAACCGCATGCTGGTTGCGCCAGTCGTAGCATGGGCCACACATCACCAGACCGGGTTGCTGGAGGCTAGTTCCCCGCAACGGGTCACACCGCCGACCCGCCTTCACACATAGATCGCAACTCCATACTTCAGGCAGGCTCCCGTAGCTCCCTCCAAACCGTATTGCGTCGCCGCAAGCAAGGCATTGCATGTGCCATGGCATCCCATACTGGGACAACGTCCCCAGCGGCTCGGCGCGGATTGCGTCGTGCGTGGCGGGGACTCCAGCCTCCGTGCTGATGGCGCCGTAGAGAATTGCGGACATCGTGGCCGCGGTGCGCAGGCCGCGACCCCCACCAGGCACCTCCCCAACCGGGCAAAGCCCCCGATGCACAGTCCTGTCCCCCGGCCAAACAATGACGCTGCCCGGCGGGCCAGCAAAACGGACGCGCCTTAACGGCGTGGCTGACGGAAAGCCGGACGCTGCGTGCTCGAGTGTGAAGTGGAACACGCCGTCCTCGCACCGCTGCCAATGCCTTCCATCTACCGAATCAGGCAGGAGTTCCGTGTAGCTCTGCTCGTCAAGGAACATCCCGGAGGAAAACTGGGTAGGGAAAACTGCCTCCTCGCCGCTCCGGAGCAAGAGGTCAGTGTGCCACATCTGCACCCAGCTCCCCAGGTTGCGCAGGAGGACAGCTGGGAATAGCAAGAACTGGCCAACCCCTGACACCCGGACCGCCTTCTGCATGCTGACGTGATGATGCTCAAGCACCTTCCCCCAGATCCCCGGATATTCCGATTTCGCGCGCTCCCAGTCCACCTTCACGGAATACCTCGCCCCTGGTCGGAGCCACCGCTCGTCCCGCTCGACCCGCGGGTCCCACTCACGCGTGCTGAACAGGGAAGAGGGCGTCAGAAAATTCGCAACCGCACGGTCTGTAGCTTTTGTGAAAAGCGATGAACAGCGGGGACAATCCTTCACGCACACGATCGTTTCCAAGATCCGCGCGCACTCCGCCTTACAGTCTTCAATCTTCTGGTGGCATACACGTATGCGCAGCTCACACGCATCGTGCAGTGCCGTGGGGTCAACCCCTTCACGCAGGGTGAAGCGATGGAGCTTGCAAAAAGACTGTACCCCTTCCCAGGCAGTTCTGACGTTCTCCTCACGGTTCCCCAGCGCGACAGCTTCACACCGTTTAGTCGTCATCGCTGAATCAGCCGGTGATGGGGATTCCAATTCTTCCATAGCCGCCGTCCAGCAATCCAGCAATTTCACCAGATGCGCAAGCGTGCACCCGTGTCTTTCGCACTGGTTCTGCACCATACGAAGGGGGGCCATACAGCATGCGGCCCAGACAAGCAGGCACGCCTTCTCCAGGTCAACCAATACGCAGTCACCGTTGGACCCGCAGGACATGGGAGGGGGCACCACGTGCATGCCTAGCCCCTCCAGATCTTTGGGTAGCCCCGACTGCACGTGAAGAACCCTACATGGCGTATCCGCATGTGGATGGCACGCCATTGATACCTGGCCAACATACTGCGCCCCGCACCGACCCACCCGGGATACCCCACCCCATCCCACCCACGATTTTAAGCGCTGCTGCTCACTCTTTGGCCGCTGATTCGCAACCGCAGATGAAGCAGCATAAGGCACGGCGCCGGGGAGAGCGCCACACGCGCCACGCGCCTGATTCGGCGCGGAGCGGAGCAGCCTCCCCGATACAATCGGTCCCCACCCCGTGCATGCACACAGCACCGTCGGGTACATGCATAATCAGATCTTGCGACATTGCATCATAATGACTTTTGAGGTCCACCAGGGCAGGCCGTCCAGGGCGGTCTCATACACACGCGCACACGCACGCACGCACGCACGCGTTTTACACACAAAGATGATTTATGCTCAATATTGTTACATCTCATTACATTTCGTTAAGTGCGCAAACAGGCCGAGCATGTTAATTGGTGTCTTCTTCGCTAGTTTCACTAACATACTCCTCATCATCGTCGGACGGATCCGTGTGTGTCGGACACTCCGCCTCCGATTCCACAATTTGTGCATACTCCTGCCACTCCAGCCAATGCTCCCTTCGCGGGTGGTACAGCCGCACGACCACGTAACCGTTTGGGGGCCGCTCTCCAAATTCTCCATCATACGTCCCTTCGGGAACATCATGTTCCGTGGGCGCCGCGGTCCATACGTGGTCTGGGTTGAATCCGACAATTTTCGCTTCGATAATCCAGGGCGCCGGTACGAACCGGCTTTCATGAAGCGTCACCGACCATCCAATACGCACAGGCAGCGAGCCCCCGTTCTCCGTGTTGACCCATGTATGCTGCCACGCATACCACAAAATGCACGTTCAACGCTAGGGATCACAACCCCCATCGCGCGCAGCCTCCCCGCACCCTTTGTCCCTGGGTCCTCTGGTCCCGGCATGCACGCGATGCACCTTTCTACTGTACGCGCACCCTCGCCCATCCCTCCCCACCCACCACTCGCAGCGCCGCTGCTCACCCTTTGGCCGCTGATTCGCAACCGCAGATGAAGCAGCATAAGGCACGGCGCCGGGGAGAGCGCCGCACGTGCCACGCGCCTGATTCGGCGCGGAGCGGAGCAGCCTCCCCGCACCCTTTGTCCCTGGGTCCTATGGTCCTTGCGTGCACACTATGCACCTATCTACCGTACGCGCACCCTCGCGCATCCCTCCCCAGCGACGATCGCAACCACAGGTTGACACTTTGAAGGACACCAAAAACATCCACATGATCACTTTCAAAGAACAAATAACAAGTTGTAAGTTAACAACAAAAGGCCAGCGGAGACTCAGTAGCATTTACATAATGTACTATTCACATAATGTACACACATGTTGAAAAGAGGTTCACTCAAACCACTTCTGCCTACAGCATGAGCACGTCACCCACCTCGAGGAGGCAAGGGTTTCTACAAGCAAAGAAAAACACCAAATATGCATGTATTTCTCTTTACACTCGCATCCTAGGCCACCGCAGTCCACTACATCCTCCGGATCCACTTCCTCTAAACACACTATGCAGAACGCCTCCTCGGATCTGGGGGAAAAGATTCTCTGGACGTCCTCCCACGTGTATTCCTCCTCCATTGCATCTCCCTGTGCAAGCCCGTGACCTAGGGTCAATTTGCCATAACGTCACGCAGTTCCTCCTAAACAGCCTGCTATAACCAGCCGCCGTGCCACCATGCACACCGGCCTCCCCGCGCCCATGGTTCTTGTTTATTCTTATTATTTATTTGTATATTTCTACACAATACGCACACACAATACGCACACACAATACGCACGCATACATCTGTTATAAACGTATGTCTTCATCAATTACGGTTGGTGAGGTATGTTTTTGCCTAGTTGTCCACTACTTGGATTTCACTATGCGGCAGCCACGGTCTTTCTCTACCGGAAAGTGTAGGACACCAGCTAGCACCTCATGCTGCCACAGCTCCTCCTCGTCCCCGTCCCAAGGGTATCGAACTTTATACAGCAGCCGGGGCTGCCCTTCTGCAGGCACGGTGACCCGATGCACTTCTGGGAACCCGTGGTCAATGGCACCGGGGGGGATGAACTGCCGCTCAGAAACATAAAAATTGATACCCCTATCCGGCGGCGAGGTGACGATCGGTACGTAACCCGTGACCCAAGGACCTTCGTATTCTTCTACTTCGCCGCCCACCTCGTTGACCCACTTGGCGGACAACACTTGCGCACCATACCATGTCCGTCCATAAGCTGACGGATATGGATACAGCCGTCGCGCTACATAAGACCCTACATATGGCCAGCCGTCGCTGGTCGCCTGGTCATATGCCCGCCCGACGGCAGCCTTCCACAAAGCCTGTCCCACCCATGACTCGCGGTTCACCACTTGGCCGCTGATTCGCAACCGCAGATGAAGCAGCCTATAACACGGCGCCGGGGAGACCGCCGCACGCGCCACGCGCCGGATTCGGCGCGGAGCAGAGCAGCCTCCCCGCACCCTTGGTCCCTGGGTCCTATGGTCCTTGCGGGCACGCTTTGCACCTATCTACCGTACGCGCACCCTCCGCCATCCCTCCCCACCCACCACTCGCAGCGCCGCTGCTCACTCTTTGGCCGCTGATTCGCAACCGCCGATGAAGCAGCATAAGGCACGGCGCCGGGGAGAGCGCCGCACGCGCCACGCGCCTGATTCGGCGCGGAGCGGAGCAGCCTCCCCGCACCCTTGGTCCCTGGGTCCTATGGTCCTTGCTTGCGGGCACGCTTTGCACCTATCTACCGTACGCGCACCCTCCGCCATCCCTCCCCACCCACCACTCGCAGCGCCGCTGCTCACTCTTTGGCTGCTGATTCGCAACCGCAGATGAAGCAGCATAAGGCACGGCGCCGGGGAGAGCGCCGCACGCGCCACGCGCCTGATTCGGCGCGGAGCGGAGCAGCCTCCCCGCACCCTTGGTCCCTGGGTCCTATAGTCCTTGCGGGCACGCTTTGCACCTATCTACCGTACGCGCACCCTCGCGCATTCCTCCCCACCCACCACTCGCAGCGCCGCTGCTCACCCTTTGGCCGCTGATTCGCAACCGCAGATGAAGCAGCATAAGGCACAGCGCCGGGGAGAGCGCCCCACGCGCCACGCGCCTGATTCGGCGCGGAGCGGAGCAGCCTCCCCGCACCCTTTGTCCCTGGGTCCTCTGGTCCTTGCGTGCACCCTGTGCACCTTTCTACAAAGATATAAACAAAGTTATATACGGCAAGATATGCAATATCAATAATCGCAGATTTTTTGATGTTGAAATAGGTAGTAAATAGTGTGCTGAAGGTGATCAGTTGCTAATAAACAAGTTATTCCAACATCTGATACATGTCTGAGTTAATGAAAAATCTTCCCCTGCCTACATGCTTTACACACTACCTTTTCCTCATGACCCCCACAGTTCTCACACAAAAACACACCACACTCGCAGAACATATTTGTGGAACAGTTGTGGCAGTATGGATATTCTTCACAAAGATAACATCCATACACCAGCACATCAAACAGAAAGATCTTGCAAAGTCTACAGTGAAACTGCGCATCCTCCTCTTCACTGGAATCTTCTAATTCCTGGGGGAAAAAAACAATATGCATTAATTAGGCACCAAAATATCTATCGCGAAATAAATATTCTGCTGGAAATTTAAGAAACACGCAAAATCTACTCGGGTGACAGGCGCGTGCCCGGGGAGCTGTCCCCACATATTGAACATCAAAACCTTCCATCACCGGGCGCCTTCCCACCATGCACACCATCATGCAGCTTCCGCGCACCCTTTGCCCCTGGGTCATATGGTCCTTTCATGCACGCTATGCACCTTTCTACAGAACGCGCACCCTCGCCCATCCCTCCCCACCCACGACTCGCAACGCCGCTGCTCAACCTTTGGCCGCTGATTCGCAACCGCAGATGAAGCAGCATAAGGCACGGCGCCGGGGAGAGCGCCGCACGCGCCACGCGCCTGATTCGGCGCGGAGCGGAGCAGCCTCCCCGCACCCTTTGCCCCTGGGTCCTATGGTCCTTGCGTGCAGACTATGCACCTATCTACCGTACGCGCACCCTCGCGCATCCCTCCCCACCCACGACCTGCAGCGCCGCTGCTCACTCTTTGGCCGCTGATTCGCAACCGCAGATGAAGCAGGATAAGGCACAGCGCCGGGGAGAGCGCCGCACGCGCCACGCGCCTGATTCGGCGCGGAGCGGAGCAGCCTCCCCGCACCCTTGGTCCCTGGGTCCTATGGTCCTTGCGTGCAGACTATGCACCTATCTACCGTACGCGCACCCTCGCGCATCCCTCCCCACCCACGACCTGCAGCGCCGCTGCTCACCCTTTGGCCGCTGATTCGCAACCGCAGATGAAGCAGCATAAGGCACGGCGCCGGGGAGAGCGCCGCACGCGCCACGCGCCTGATTCGGCGCGGAGCGGAGCAGCCTCCCCACACCCTTGGTCCCTGGGTCCTATGGTCCTTGCGGGCACGCTTTGCACCTATCTACCGTACGCGCACCCTCCGCCATCCCTCCCCACCCACCACTCGCAGCGCTGCTGCTCACTCTTTGGCTGCTGATTCGCAACCGCAGATGAAGCAGCATAAGGCACGGCGCCGGGGAGAGCGCCGCACGCGCCACGCGCCTGATTCGGCGCGGAGCGGAGCAGCCTCCCCGCACCCTTGGTCCCTGGGTCCTATGCTCCTTGCGTGCACGCTTTGCACCTATCTACCGTACGCGCACCCTCCGCCATCCCTGCTCACGGCCTGCTCACTAAACTGGCCGGTAGTTGCCGCTGCTAGCGACCATATGAAACACTTGCCATCGCCGGGGACTATTACAAGCAGCCATGTGCGTAGAGAGCAGCGAGAGCGGCCCTACAAAAACACGCGAACGGACACTGTCACAGGGGCATACACTCGATGGCTGTGGAAGCATGCGCAGCTCGGGACCGACATCGCCAGGTATCCATGGCCCTGTCGATGGCCCGGGGAGAGCCATTCTTTGGCCGCTGCTCACCCTTTGGCCGCTGATTCGCAACCGCAGATGACGCAGCATAAGGCACAGCGCCGGGGAGAGTGCCGCACGCGCCACGCGCCTGATTCGGCGCGGAGCGGAGCAGCCTCCCCGCACCCTTTGCCCTGGGTCCTATGGTCCTTGCGTGCACGCTATGCACCTATCTACCGTACGCGCACCCTCGCGCATCCCTCCCCACCCACGACCTGCAGCGCCGCTGCTCACCCTTTGGCCGCTGATTCGCAACCGCAGATGAAGCAGGATAAGGCACAGCGCCGGGGAGAGCGCGGCACGCGCCACGCGCCTGATTCGGCGCGGAGCGGAGCAGCCTCCCCGCACCCTTTGTCCCTGGGTCCTATGGTCCTTGCGAGCACACTATGCACCTATCTACCGTACGCGCACCCTCGCGCATCCCTCCCCACCCACGACCTGCAGCGCCGCTGCTCACCCTTTGGCCGCTGATTCGCAACCGCAGATGAAGCAGGATAAGGCACAGCGCCGGGGAGAGCGCCGCACGCGCCACGCGCCTGATTCGGCGCGGAGCGGAGCAGCCTCCCCGCACCCTTTGTCCCTGGGTCCTATGGTCCTTGCGTGCACACTATGCACCTATCTACCGTACGCGCACCCTCGCGCATCCCTCCCCACCCACGACCTGCAGCGCCGCTGCTCACCCTTTGGCCGCTGATTCGCAACCGCAGATGAAGCAGCATAAGGCACAGCGCCGGGGAGAGCGCGGCACGCGCCACGCGCCTGATTCGGCGCGGAGCGGAGCAGCCTCCCCGCACCCTTTGTCCCTGGGTCCTATGGTCCTTGCGATGCACACTATGCACCTATCTACCGTACGCGCACCCTCGCGCATCCCTCCCCACCCACGACCTGCAGCGCCGCTGCTCACCCTTTGGCCGCTGATTCGCAACCGCAGATGAAGCAGGATAAGGCACAGCGCCGGGGAGAGCGCCGCACGCGCCACGCGCCTGATTCGGCGCGGAGCGGAGCGGCCTCCCCGCACCCTTTGTCCCTGGGTCCTATGTTCCTTGCGTGCACCCTATGCACCTTTCTACAAAGAAATACACAAAGATATATGCCGGGGAAAAAAAACAATCCCACCCATGACTCGCTGTCCACCCCTTGGCCGCTGATTCGCAACCGCAGATGAACAGTCGCCCGACAAGCTGCTGACCAGGCACCCGCGGAGTGGCGGCTGCGTTCACTAGATGAAGGGCGGGCGGGCGGGATCCCGTACGGGAAGGGAGGGGAAGGAAAAGTTCACGGTCTTACCGGGTTTTCCTCGACCACTCCTCCAGCGACCGGGGGAGGCCGCCTCCCTGCACGGTTGCAGCTTCGGAGGCCTGCGCACCAGTTCACGAAAGCATGTTTGAATCCACTGCGGAAACCATGGGATATTCCCACAGCAGTGGCATCCCACAGCGTGCATGCCGGAAAACAGGGGAGTCCGCATACCTGAATGAATACGCACAGCCGGTGACTTTTCCTAAGCACGTGATTCCGCACCAGGGCGCAGTCACCGGCTGTGTGTATCCACATATTCGCTGACCACCTATTTACGCAGAAACTTTCAGGAGCCGTCCGCTCTTTCAGTCGAACAGCGGTTAACTAATTAAGCCACGAACCTATCCAACATGCACATCCACAAGAGACAAGCATGGGGCACGTAACCTTTGGAGCGAGTGCGGCCTGGCCTGCCTCGCTGCCAACCGTGGCCGTCCTTGCCCGTTTAGGTGCACCTTGTTCAGCAGCGCTCGTTGCTCCTGTTCGGGTACTCTCCATTCTTAAGTAACAGTACTCGCTTTTAAAAGTAAACTACCTGTTCTGCATACATTGCAACAGAACTGCTTTCTGTCACCCGCGTGATTCAAGAAAAAAGTAAAACTACTTACCAGCCATTTTCTTTCTCGACCTTCTGCTACTTAAATTAAATAAACAAAAAAATAAACTCTTACAGTTTAACTGTTTTTTGAAAACTTCAACTTCAAGAACCTAACTTGGTTTCTTGGCTACGTTACCTCTATCTCTTACCAGCTATGGTGCGCGTGGCCACTAAAATCGGCTACCTTTCGGCTCCCTACTGGTTTAGCCGAGACAGGTATGATACGATCTGTATGTGACGCATCCCACCTATCTACTGAACGATGATGTATACCCCTGCCTGCGTTCATACCTGGCCGCCATTCGCCAGTCGCTCCACTCCTGTCAATTCTACCTTGGCCACAGACCAGAGAATTGCACATCTACCATTCAGGATCCTCGTTTACCACGGTTTACCAGCTCCGTCTCTATATTTATACTACATTGCGAAGTTTTATATCCATTTACCATTAGGCCACGACCATTCACCATTCCAGATCCTCGTTTACCACGCTCCGTTCTGAAATTACCAGGCTTTTACCATGCTTCAACCTATGTTACCGCAAATTACCAATGATTTACCGTCAGTTATTTTTTTTTTATAAATATTTTAACGTTTACCACCTGATTACCACCCCACATAGGGGCTTACCGCCGTTTACCACCAGTTTACCACATTTTAACACCAGTTTACCACATTCTACCACGATTCCTTCTCAGTGTGGAGTTCGACTTCACTGTGAGGTATCGCCCAGGCGCCAAGAACAGCAATGCTGACGTGCCGTCTCGCTACCCACTGCCGTCTACGATGGATGAGACTGGAGCAAGGCACGAGAGGGAGAAGGTGACTGCGCTACACGCAGGCATGGGGGAAGTTCACACGAAGGATTTCCGCGACCGCTTGTGTTTTATGTTGGCTGGGGATACTCTCCCAGGGGAGGAGGCCACGCCGGAGGTACAGGTCGCCAACTACTGCAGGATGGCTGCCATGGAGCAACTGGGCACGGGACCAGTGCATCGTTTGTTCGACTTGCACTATCGCGAGGAGTTGGAGTGCAATCATGGGGACATGTTCGACACTGACTTACCTGAGCTGGTCACCGACTCTGGAAGACTAGCCAGGGCAGCTTGGAAGGCATTGAGCCTGGTCAGGCCGACGCGGGGTACACATGGCGAAGGAAGCCCTGCTGTGTACAGCAATGAGTACTTTGAAGGTGAGCGCGTCCTGAAGCCCGAGAAGGTGGACACCAGGGTGCTGGGCAAACGGTTCTTCTCGCAAGCTCGGGAGGAAGGCGTGGTGTGCTATGAGCCATGTGGAGGCCTCTGTGCTGGGCTAGAAATGTTGCTCCGCAGTGGAATGAAGGTGGATCGCTACCTGTATCAAGACATATCCCCGAGCAGTCGGGCAGTTGCCGGGGCCAGGTGCACGGCATTGCTGAGACGGTACCCTGACCTCATCTCGTCCCGTGCAATAGAGTTTGGGGCTCTACCCCAAGATCTGCGCGAGACCACCAGTGCCGACTTCATACGAGCAGGAGCTCTTCAAGGGCGCCAGTGGGTCATGGTATGTGGGTTCCCATGCCAGGATCTCTCCCCTGCTGGAACACTCACAGGCCTGGATGGCAGGCATAGCAAATTGTTTTATGAAGTGGTCAGGCTTCTGTCCACACTCCAGCAGCTGCAGCGGCAGAGGCCTCCAGGCTACATCCTGGAAAATGTTTCTCCGTTGTCACATAGACCTGGAACCAAGATCAGGGACGAGGTGTTCCCGTACATTGCCAGCGTCATTGGCCGACCAGTGTCCTTTGATGCAGCACAAGCAGGCGCTTACGCACATCGATTGCGAGCGTATTGGAGCAACTTGTTCCAGAGCCACCAGTTTGGCTCCATCATGAGCAAGGTGGTGAGACCAGAAGGACGAATCGTATCGTCAATCATATCCAAGGGCTGGCGTCCCAGGCCAGTGATAAGGACAGACCGCGCGCCTCATTACGTGGTGAACGTGGTAGGGGAACCGTTGAGGGCACTACCCACCATCATGGCGACGCAAGGGTCGAGAGCGTTCAGAAGAGCGAGAATGGGCACCGTGGTGCGCAACCAGGACGATGAAGATGCCGAGGAAGAATCTCGAGAAGTGAACCTCGACGAGAAGGCGCGAGCCATGGGCTACAGCGCAACTGAGCTACGCATGGCCGATGGCCTGAGCGACGTAGAATTGGCAAGCATCCTGGGCCTGGCCATGGATCGCAGGGCGATGGAGCTGCTGATGGCAGTCGCAGAAGCGAGCAGGAAGGGGCTCCCTCATAGCGAGGAATCCCCAGAGGCAGAGAATTCCCCAGGACAGCCCATCGCTGTAGACAACAACTGGGCAGACCACGAGAGGTCGGACCTTCAGCAGAGGCAAGCTTTGCTGGCGGAATGGGTTGAGAATTCGAATGCATATACCCAGCAGGTGGCGAAGACTATGAACCATCGTGACTGGGAGGAGAAGCTGCGGGTAATGTGCTCGCAAGGGCAGAAAGGTGCAGAAGGAATTGGAGCCCAGCGACAGAAGGCTGGAACCAAGAAAAAGAAGACGAAAGAGTGGCAGCTCTACACCGTGGCGCAGTATCGTCAGAGGCATGAGAACCACTTCGTGAAGGAGGGCGCAACCCCAGCAGCTCGCGTGGAGGTGCCTGCCTGGAGTCCGCCTGCCAAAGAGTCAGAGATGAGGCTCCCCAGGTTGGCGTGTACCACCAGATTCGATGACCTGATGGCCAGCGTGGCTGAGCAGCAGGTAGACCGTGACAAGCATCGAGACATACACGATGACGCATGGTGCCTCAGATGGCTGAAGTCCAATGGTAAAGTGAGGTTGCCAGAAGAGGAAGTTCGCCGAGTGAGGAGACGAGCAGCACGACATCGATGGGACGAGGCCACGGACGAGATCTACATGGTCACTATGTCGGGCAAGGAGGTGAGAATACCTAAGCCTGCTGACCGGCTCGCGTTGGTAAAGGAGTACCACTCCAGAACTGGACATTGGGGCATAAGACGGACGCAGCATCTTCTGTGGCAGCGCCATTGGTGGGCCGATCTGAAGAAAGACGTGGAAGCCGTGGTCACTCAGTGTGAGACCTGTCAGCGTGTGAAGACTCATTATGCGAGAGAGGAGGCATGTTTATCCCCCCTTGAGATCGTGTCGTTCATGTATCGCTGGTCGCTGGATTTGGCATGGCCTTCGAGGAGAGAAACCAAGTCTGGCAACAACCGAGTGCTCATCATGACCGAGCACTACACCAGGTTCATAATCTGCGTGCCTATTCCCGATAAGGAGGCGAGCACCATCGCAGCGGCGTTCCGCAGTCATGTACTGGCTGTGTTTGGTGCGCCGGCAGAATGCTTGGTGGATGGAGGTAAGGAGTTTGAAGGCGAGTTCAAGCAGCTGTGCAGAGACTGCCTGATCGACCGGCGAGTCACCTCGCCAGACTCACCAGAAGGTAATGGGTTGACCGAGCGGGTGGTACGCACTATGAAGTTCTGCTTTAAGAAGCTTGCCTTGGAGAAGGGTCTCGATTATGAGTGGGATGAGCAGCTCTGGCCACTAGTGCTGAGTTACAATGCAGCACGCCAGGAGTCTACGGGGGTGGCGCCGTTCACCATGTTATTTGCCCAAGAGGCAGTGGTGCCGCCTGATTTGAAGCAGGCACCCAGCATGGATTTTAGTGCCGAGGTTGAAGACGAGAAGGATGCCAGGGTCAAGGACCTCCACCGGAGAGCACAGGTGGTGAGGCGACTTATGGTGCACGCTGGTTGCAGCCTGGAGGTTGCGCAGCATCGTGATACACTACATTATGAAGGGAAGAGAGGCGGGGGCTATGAGCCTAGTCCACACCAGTTCAAGGTGGGCGATTTTGTCTACATCAGACAGAAGCCTCGCAGCGGCATGGAAGTCGCGACCAAATCCGCCATTCTGAAGCTGGTCAAGATACAGCGAGATGGCGTGGTGGTGCTTGAGGACGCCACCAAGTTAAGAGAGAAGAGCACCGTGCAGAACATTGCGCCATGTCACCTACAGGTGAAGGACCAGTATGACTGCAGTGCAGCCATCCCCAGCAAGCACCTAGCATGTGAAGTGTGCAGGAAGACTGATGGGGAGGCAGAGATGTTGTTGTGCGACGCATGCAACAGGGGGTACCACTTGTGGTGTTTGACCCCAGCACTGGATGGAGTACCAGAAGGCGAGTGGCTATGTCCCAAGTGCTCAGGCACGGGCAAGCCGCCAACGCTGAGGTGCAGACCCAGAAAGACGAGAGTCCTGGTGCCCTAGAAGATAAATTGGGCATGAAGGAGCAGCAACTGAATGAGAAGCTGTCCGCGGAGATGCGCCTGTTGCCAGCAGACGTGGGTCCCCGTCGGGTGGTGAAGGGAGACAAATTTCAGCCTTGGCATGCTATTTCATCAAGGGAGATTCTGTTGAAGGAAGAGGACATGTTCTTGGGCATGCCAGACCAGATTGATTGGGGAAGGCAAGACAAGCTCTCTGAGGCTGTGCAGATCCTCATGCCGGGGCATTGGAATGAAGGGCACCGCACGGTGCTGAGCAAGAAATATCGGGAACAAAAGGCCGTGGCAAGGCAGCTGAGGGATGCACCTCTTGTGCCTGCGCTGGCTGAAGAAGAAGTTGAAAGACGAGGGGAATTGAGGCACATGACTAAGGCGCAGGTGAGAGAGGCTAGCGCGCTACAGTGGGGGCTTGAACTGGTCATTACAGTGCCCTCTGAGGTGAGACGTTTGGCAACAGAGGTGGACTGGAAGTCTGTCGATGGCGTGTGGGACCCATGGGCAGGCACCGGGGTCATCAGTGAGGTGATGGTGGAGCAATGGCCGCAATTGAGATTCATGAATAATGACTGGAATTCTCAGTTGGGTTGGTCTGAGGCGCACGACGCACTTCAGCCAGGGAACTATCGTATATGGAAGGAGAAGTATGGCGTCTGTGATGCAGTGGTGACTTCACCTTGGTTCGCGGCGTTGGATATCGCGTTTCCGTTGGCAGTAATGGCCAGTCGCGTGGTGGCATGTGTCCACGTTCCATCTTATTACTTGACAGACATGACCGAGAGCAGGGCCGCGTACTTCAGACGGTTGAGTCAGACAGGACGCTTGCATGTGATTGGGCATCTAGAACATGGACCTATTGGCCGCAGGTGTATGTGGGTTTTGGTGTTCAAGAACCCGTTGGTCAGAGCCAGAATGTTGCAGGGCGGAGAAGATGAAGGCGTTGGTATGTTCACTTTCAGTCTGGGCAAGTTTATGGCGGATGGTGATACGACCCAGTATGCTGAACAAGCCCATATTTGAGTCTGTGCTACTGCACGCAGCAGCTACAGATGGGGGATGTTGGAAATCTGGGCTTGCATGTAAGAGTTCAGCGTTCGATCTCAGGATATCAGAGTTTTAAAAATTCTTCGTAGCTTTACGATCTTATGCTGTGCTGAGAGTTGCTCGGATGATTATCAACATCAGTGAATGTTAATGATGCTTATGACCAGTCGCGAGTGTTAAGTTCGTCCGATTCCGAGAATGTTCGTACCATCATATGCACGCGTTTGCGACAGCTGTAACAAACGCCGGCTTCCCATGGTACCGCGCCGGGTTTGTTCAGCTGGTGACACGCATGACAGTGGTGGCAGTATGACAGGCTTTGCGAAGATGACCATCTCTGAGGTACAGACTTGTCAGAGAAGATATTGTCAGTATCGGGTCACTGTGGGATGATACGATGACGATGGCAGCGACTCCTCTGTCACTGACGTGTCAGTCAGAATGTGTTAAGTGGTAACAGTATTAAAGCTGACATGGAATAATGACTTTCCATTGGCCAGATGAAGATTCGAGGGCTAGAACCCGTTACAGTTTTGGGAAATGTGACAGAGCATTGAGAAATAAGTGACCTCTGACCGAAGGTCAGATCAGTGGACTCATTATTGTTTTGCCTTCGCAAGTGCTAGGTGGCTGTTCGCGTGCCAGTGCTAGATTGCTAAGACAGTTCTGCTCACAGCTTTTGTACACAATAATTCGTATTTTGTGATATAACATCGATTTTGATGGATACATTTTACTGCTGTTTTCATATATTTTCATGTTGGAAATCTGGGCTTGCATGTAAGAGTTCAGCGTTCGATCTCAGGATATCAGAGTTTTAAAAATTCTTCGTAGCTTTACGATCTTATGCTGTGCTGAGAGTTGCTCGGATGATTATCAACATCAGTGAATGTTAATGATGCTTATGACCGGTCGCGAGTGTTAAGTTCGTCCGATTCCGAGAATGTTCGTACCATCATATGCACGCGTTTGCGACAAATTCGATTGCGTTCTGTTCGATCTGACGATACTGTGCTCTTTCGATCGTGTACCTGAAATGGGCTTTGAGATTGCAATCTCCATTTTCGAGATTGCAATCTCGTTTTTGCTATGAAAAACGCTGCCCTACTAGATATGACCTTCTGAGAAAGCGGCGTTTTTGAGAGAACATTCTCGAAGAAGTGTCATACTTCATTTTTACGGTCGCGATAGACTTTTTGATCGTTTTCTGCTCGATCGGTGACTTTTTTATTTTATCGTGTACCCAGGTTGGGCTTCTAGAAAGCATTCTCATAATATTTCGAGAAGGCACCATTTAACGAGCGTTTTTGATATTGCAATATCAAAAAGGTGTCATACCTGAGATTTGCGGTGGCGATGGTAAACTCGATTGAGTTCTGTTCGATCTAACGATACTTTGCTCTTTTTTGATCGTGTACCCGAGATGGGCTTTGAGATTGCAGTCTCGTTTTTCGAGACTGGCAATCTCGTTTTTGCTATGAAAAACGCTGCTGTATGAACTTCTGATAGAGTAATTTTCAAAATACGGAGTGAAAACCCCCCACTTCCGACTTGGTCGCGTTCGGAAAGTGGGGGGTGGGGGGGACTTGTTCGCGCCTAGGTGGGTGGGGGTGGGGGGACTTGGGGCTTGTCGGCCGGCGGCGAAAGTGGGGGTGAGGGGGACTTGGGACTTGTGGACGCCGGGACGAAGGGTGCAAGGTGGGCGGGATCGTTGGGACTTGGCGGTGTTAAGCACGACGATTGTGACACACGACAGTCTACACAATGACCCGATCGGCAGCTCCCACTATCTTATAGTCGACTATCGCATGCAAACACATTTCTCATTCGTGCGTTGTGCCTCGTGTTCGTTGGTGTCTCATTCGTGTTCACGTTGACGGCCGTGAGACACCGACAGCATACGCGGTACCGCCCACTTTCGGTAGAGGTTTTCCCAATAGAGCTAAGTTGGTAGTGCGCAGTCAAATTTTCGAGCGTTGGGCAACATGGCGCTCCGTGGCTTTTTCAACATTACCGCCAAAAGGCAAAAGCAGTGATAAGACACCGCCTACGCAGAGAGAGAGAAATTAATTAAATCATCCTTTTCGAGGTTTCGGAATGCCTGCCGATCGGGTCGAGAAAAATGAGGGTGCGTTAACAGGTTTGGTTTCCGTGCTGCGAACGGAATATGGCGCGATTGTAGACCCATCCTTTATGTGCGAAAGGGAGAGATCGAAAGCAAGTTCGAGTAATCGATCTGCGCAAGAGTATATTGAAGTACATGCATGATGCGAGAACGGGTGTTCCGCTCGGAAGAAACAAACAGGCTAAGCTCCCATAAACAGTCCGGCCGAGTGCTTTTATCATGCATCTCGGAAACCGGATAATACGAAATAATGACTATGACTGTACAGTACTTCTGTACAGTCACCCTAGCTACTAGCGGGGTCACAGTTCCGATCAGTGACAGGGTCAGGCTAGGGGCTATCAGAGCCCATAATAATAACCCTGAACCTAAAGTCCAGCACACCACCCGGATTGGCCAGTACGGCGAACGCCTGGACCGCTTCTTCATCAAGATATTCTTTGTTCTCGACTTGTCGAATACTTATTGGCCTCATTTCAAGTCTTTCCATCTCCTCTACAAGGGGAGTACGCAAATCGTCCAACTCCTGATCCGAGGCCCTAAACCCGTAATGACTGGGTTTAGTTCTCCGCCTATTCTGCTGTGACATCACGTGATTGAAAACGTGCGCGTGCAAGAGGCAATTGCTATCGCCGCACATTTTAAATATTTTTTGACCGACTGTTCGCCGGAGAAACCTGTCGATTTCTGTGTCGACCTCTTGGTTCCTCTGCAGAAATTGATTGAAATTTCTGTGCGACACGATTGCGGCACCTTGCTGCTCCCGAAGCACAACGTCGTTAATCGCGTCGGGGTCATCCGCCAAAGAATCCAACCAGGCGTTAAAGGAATCTTCCGTCATATCTTCGACGCGCCCCGTCGCCAGCTCGCGAAGGTTGTTTCGAGCGTGATCGACCAGCCGGTTCCAGGTTGCGTTATCTGATATAGGGTCTGTTGGATTTCGCACCGCGCGTATCAATTCGGCGATCAATAAGGTTTCGTTAAGGTCGTATACGCGCCTGGCGACGGGTACGTTATCGTCTTGCAGACTGTCATCGTAATCGTCATTCCCAAACTCGACGGGATTCGCGTTATTATCATTCGCGCGCAATCTGTACCAACCATTATTATGAATCTCGTCGGCTTCGTCGCCTCCGTCGTCGCCGTCGTCACCTCTGTCGCCCCTGTCACCTTCGTCGCCTTCAAAGACTCTCTTAAGGCCGCGTAAGCGAAGTGCACCTGGCGGTCTAGGGCGTCGTACGCCGGGCACATTCGTGGCTCTGCAACGCTGGCGCGCGAGTACAAACTGAAGAACGTGATGCACAGTATCAAAAGAAAAGAAAACCGCGCTGCGTGCCAAGGTGCGCCCGGTCGAATTCTCGCGGTACGCAGAACCGTCGTAAAAATAAGGAGCTTCCACGTCCTGTGCGGACGCAGCGCTCATGGAATCGCTAAGATTGTGTCGGTACCGCAATAACATCTCCATAAAATCAATTAAATCTGCGCTACGAGTTTGCAGGGATAGATGGGCGCCTCTTTTTGTGCTACACGTCATGCACCGCCCTCGCGAGCGCCAACGAGCCGGATTCCTTGCAGTAAGTCTCATCCACCTGCGGTATCGTCGGTCGCATCGTGTAACACCGTTCCCGCAGGTAGTATCGGGTGTACCCTCCGTACACGATCCACGTGCGCGTCGCGTACGCGCCGAAGCTCGTGCCGGCCGGCAAAGGCTCCGCGGACGGCGTGTTCTGCTCCGCGGACGCTTTGCACAAAGCCCCGTCGTTGGTGGCGATGTATGCGTCGTACGCGGAAATGCCCGTCACCGACGCGTCGGTCCATGGCCGCACGCAGTTCGCACCGCGCCCGTCCAGGTATTCCGCCCGCGTGGCCTCCACCCACGCGTCCTCCTCGCTGGACTCCACCGTGACGCGCGCGTACATAATGTGCGGATCGATGGAAACGTACGACCGGTCGTATCTGCTCACGCTCGTCGTTTGCGCGGACTGCGCCGATCCGGTCGCCACCGGAGCCGGCGTGCTACTCGACAGCTGCATCATGGCGAGCAGAAGCAGCAGCTGCGAGGCGGTGGTCTCCGACGCCGAGACCGTCGTGACCGACACGTCGTATATGGGCGTCAGGGTCGGTCCGTGCGTCCAGGTGGTCGTCGGAGCGGCCGTGGTCGGTGCGCTGGATGGTGGAAAGGGCGGGTGGGGCATGGCCGGCGGCGAGGGCGGCGGTGGTGGGTGCGGAGGCAAGGGCGGCGGCCAAGGCGGAGGGGGTAAGGGCGGCGACGGCGGAGGCGGCAGCGGCGGAGGCGGAGGCGGGGGTCGCGGCGGGGGTCGCGGCGGGGGCGAGGGCGGCATAGGCGGACTCGGAGGCGGCGGCGGTGGCGAAGACAGTGGTCGGCGCGTACGTTGTGGGAGCGTGCGTGCGCGGGTAACCGTGCTGGTTGCTGCTGCTCAACAGCATCATCGGAAAACTCTCGATGACGTTGCCCATCATGTCCGTAAAGTTGTTGTCGAAGGCGTCGCGGAAACGCTCGGACTCCTCGGTGCCAACATCGGGCAGCACCACGCTGAAATCGATCAGCACCGCGGTGTCGGGGTTGTCCGGGTCCGTCTCCACGGCGTGCAGCACCACCGCCAGCGCGGATGCGGTGACCGTCAGGTCGAACTCCTCGCGCATCTTGGCGGTCATGCCCGTCAGCAGCTCCTGGTAGGCCTCGGTGAATCCCTCCTCCTCGTCGTAGAGCAGCGAGTACGTGGTCAGGTTCATGCGCACCTTGAGATCCACGCGATTCTCCGGGTAGATCGGTACGAACGGGCCCACCAGCGGCTCGCCCATGCAGAGGGCTGCCTGCCCGGCGGCGATGTGCTCCTGGCACGCGGGATCCGCTGGCATTGTGCTCTGACCGACGAACCGACGCGCTTGCTCATAAAAATCCGCGATGAGCGCGTGCGCGTACGCCGTGTAGTGGGAGGCGTCGATGGCGCTGAGTCGGCGGCGCCTCGTGCCGTCCACGAGGTATATGTCGCGCGAAGTGGTGGGAAAGTGCAGCGGTATACGATAACGTGTCTGATTGGCGGTGCTGCCCTCCGGAAGGTTGTGCTCCACCAACGACTCGAACTGCGACTCGCCCGTGGTGGGCGTCTTGGATACGGTCGGGGCGGAGCTGAAGTCCGGCGCCTTGGTCGTGGGCGTGAGGCTCGGCGCATACGTGGTGGGCGAACCTGATGGAGCGAGCGTGGTGGGCGTGGCGGTAGGTGCCGCCGTCGTGGGATGGACGGTGGTGGGCGATACGGTGGGTGTGGAGGTGCTCGGCGTTAGCGTGGTGGGGTGGGACGTGGTGGGCGCGGCCGTGGTGGGCGTCTCGCTGGGCGCGTCGGTGGTTGGCGTGGCCGATGGCGCGTCGGTGGTGGGCGCCACGGTCACGGGCGAACCCGTGGGGTGCGTGGTGGTGGGCGCATCGGTGGTGGGCGTGGCGGTGGGGCGAGCGTGGTGGGCGGCGGTGCGTGGGCGTTTTTGTGGGTGCGAGTGTGGTGGGAGTGCGCGTGGTGGGCATGGCCGTCGGTGTTTCGGTGGGCGTGGCGGTCGGGTGAGCGGTGGTGGGCGATTTGGTCGGTGCCGGCGTTCCGGGTGGAGGTGATGGTGGAGGTGCTGGAGGTGATGGAGGTGGAGGCGAAGGTGGTGGTGGTAATGGAGGTGGAGGCGAAGGTGGTGGTGGCGATGGCGGTGGAGGTGGCGAGGGTGGCGTGGCGAAGGTGGTGGTGGCGATGGCGGCGGAGAGGGTGGTGGTTTTGGGGGTGGCGGTGGTGGAGGTGGAGGTGGTGTGGTGGGGTGCGGTGAAGGTGGTGGGGAGGTGGTGGTGGAGGCGGCGGTGGAGGTGGTGGTGGAGGCGGTGGAGGTGGCGCGGAGGCGGTGGCGATGGTGGTGGAGGGGGTGGAGAATTAGGCGGCGGCGGTGGAAGAGGTGGTGGTGGGAAAGAGGGGGGAGGCGAAGGCGGCGGAGGCGAAGGAGGTGGTGATGCCGGTGGTGGCGGTGGCGGCGACGGCCAGAAGGTGGTGGAGGAGGTGGTAACGGCGGAGGCGGTGACGGTGGTGGAGGTGGTGCAGGAGGAGGAGAAGGCGGTGTCGGTCGTGGTGGAGGTGGTGATGGCATTGGAGGTGGACTTGGCGGTGGTGGCTGTGGTGGTGGGGGTGGACTTGGCGGAGGAGAGGGTGGCGGTGGTGGATCGCTGTCCTTGACGCATATATCCAAATCGACTGGTTTATCAATAGTACGATCATTATTCGTACATTCCCAGATTGGAATGCCCCAAAAAACGTTGTCCAAATATACTGTTTTATCTGGCGCGTGTCCGGGGTGTGCGGTTGCGGACTGTAGTAGATACGGCAGATCCCAGTTTAGGATACGACTGCGGAATGTTATGAATGGAAATTTTGAAGGTGCGAGTGTTTCGAAAAAAAAGTGCTGCATGTCTGTCGCCTGCGTCAGAGTCGCATGTAAAGATATACGACACGCTTCTGCGTGATTATGAACGTTGCAGGCGCTATCCACAACCTCTTGCGTGGTTACCGCATCGGCGTATTCCGATGTGCGGTCTTCACCAAAGCGGTACATGATATGATTGCGCTCGTACGTGTCGCCCGCCAGATTCACCTTCCCAAAATCGTAACTCACTTCCACCATACTCGGGAAATGTTGACTGTGGTCGTCAGGACCATAAGTGTGCGCGTTATGTTGTGATTCTGGTTCTTTTCGTAAGCCCATTAAAAAAGAAGTGGTATATATTCCTCCCGGTTTTAATCCACCATTTTTGTACAGCTGCTGATTTATTTTACGGTCGTGACCTTGCATGCCGAGTAACATGCTGCCTTCATAACCATTAACACGCCACACGTTTTTTGATACGCCATCGTATTTTTTTATTGCGTTATATCCGACGTTGTTATCGCTAACCCATCCGAAAACGTCGGTTAAAGTAAAAAAACTGCAAACCGAGTTTGGTTTATTCGGTGATTCGCATTGTAACAAACGCCGGCTTCTCATGGTACCGCGCCGGGTTTGTTCAGCTGGTGACACGCATGACAGTGGTGACAGTATGACAGGCTTTGCGAAGATGACCATCTTTGAGATACAGACTTGTCAGAGAAGATATTGTCAGTATCAGGTTACTGAGGAATGATACGATGACGATGGCAGCAACTCCTTTGCCACTGACGTGTCAGTCAGAATGTGTTAAGCGGTAACAGTATTAAAGCTGGCATGGAATAATGACTTTCCATTGGCCAGATGAAGATTCGAGGGCTAGAACCCGTTACAGTTTTGGGAAATGTGACAGAGCATTGAGAGATAAGTGACCTCTGACAGAAGGTCAGATCAGTGGACTCATTATTGTTTTGCCTTCGCAAGTGCTAGGTGGCTGTTCGCGTGCCAGTGCTAGATTGCTAAGACAGTTCTGCTCACAGCTTTTGTACACAATAATTCGTATTTTGTGATATAATATCAATTTTGACGGATACATTTTACTGCTGTTTTCATACTTTTTCAAAACAATAATGTCCTGCGCGGAGCGGCTTTTTATTTCAGTGTTAATCCAGAAGTAAGGGCCCTTTGGCGAGAACTCAGCAGCAGTTGCAAGAGCGGATTCGGAAGTCAGGCGACTCCAGGGGCACCCACGGTGCACTGGCGGACCCTTTTTCTTCCCTGAACTTGGTGGTGCTTGCACTGAAAGAGCTACCAGCGACGGCGGCAACGGATCAGCTTTGAATTCACTAGTCATGAGCGGCCTCCTTCTACCCGGTGATATGCTCAGCACCTTGTTCTGCAGTGAATCCAGGGGCACCCCTGGTGCACTGGCCTAACTGCTGACAGGTGTTCTTCAGTTTTGAGCTAATCAGCACGGCATGAGCTTGGGCGGCGGCGGCGACAGAGTCAATCAGCAGTGAATGTACACCTGGATGAGCACCTCTCAGTGGTTCCTTCAGCTGGCCACCTTGTTTGAAGTGAATCCAGGGGCACCCCTGGTGCACTGGCTTAACTGAAAAGCAAGTGTGTGTTACCTGGGAGCTAATCAGCAGCGGCATCTGCCTTGACTTACCGGCTAAGAGTGGATCAACAGCTAATGTGCACCCTGATGAACTACCTTCCAGTGGGTTCTCCAGCTGGCCACCTTGTCTGAAGTGAATCCAGGGACACCCCTGGTGTACTGGCCTAGCTGAAAGGCAGGTGTGTTACCTGGGAGCTAATTAGCGGCGGCATCTGCTTTTACTTACCAGCAAAGAAGTGGATCAGCAGTGAGTCACTGCTCTATGTCTGGATCTGCAACTTACGGTTTCTTGGGCAGCTTCACCCTGTCTGACGGTTAATCCAGGGACACCCCTGGTGTACTGGCCTAAGCCTGAAGCAGGGAAAAGCTTGCCAGAGGACTGACAGCAACATCAGCCCTGAAGGCGACAACTGAGTGGTCTTTTAAGCAATATTCACTGGTGTGATACAGTCACCTGGTGGATTCAGAGTTAATTACCTGACCAGCTTGGAGTGCTGCTTACTACTGGAGTGACCTTCTAGTGCTTTATCATAATGTGTTGGAGAATACTTCTATCTCTTCTACGGTATTGGTCAGCCGGTGAGGCCCTCATACCACTGGTCACCTTCTGAATCAGCAGTGGTGCTGCGAATCCAGGGGTGCTCAGCACACTGGCCTAGCTCCCAACTCTGCCAGCGACCTTGTACTTGCTTACTAGACTGGGGAGTGAGCTCCTATGCCAGCTATGGTGCCCTTGATTAGCAGTGGTGTTGTGAATCCAGGGGTGCTCAGCACACTGGCCTAGCTCACACCGCTGCGTATCAGTGCTATTCTTGGTGCCGTGGAATTGCCCTCACTTTCACTGTGCTCCTGATGAACTCTAGCCCAGTCAACCCAGAAGTGCTCAGCACACTGGCCCAGCTTTAACTCTTCCTTGCGCGAATATTCTGCATCTGCTGTGGAATCAGAGCACAGTGCTGGACCTTTAGGCGTTCGCTGGCCGCACGCGTTTCGTGCTTTCGCTTGTCAGCAAGGTGAAGCCAGGAGCACTCAGTGCACTGGCCTGAGCCAGTCTGAATCAAGCCTCCAGTCTACTGGTGAACGAGCTTTGCGCTGAGAGAGGGGACTCTTCCTTGGTCCCATTGGTTGAGCCTCAACACAGTACTTCACCACGGAGGGTGAGGCAGAGCCAAGCGCTGCCTCTGTCCAGTCCAGAGAACGTGAGGCACGACGGCTGGCGCGAGAGCGGGCTAGTCAGGACCTTGACACGGAATATATGAGCGCAGAGGGGTCGGGCTCAGAAACCACTCCCTCCGCACCGTCATCATCAGCAGCAACAGCGCTCGCAGCGACAGCACTCGCAGCAGCAGTAGCAGCCTCAGCGCCTGCAAACCAGTTTCTCTTTGCGCTTGACGACGTAGACGAGATGGATTACTATGACAGGGATAGCCACTCATTTGACAAGGAAGATGTCAAACTCCAATACACTGGTGGTAAGAATGAGGATAGAGCGCTTTTCATCAGGCGTTTCGTGGACATGGTTGCGAAAGTGCAGCGGGCTTTTGAGGCCAAGAAGCGTAGGCACATGAAGTCAGCATCTTTCCATGCGCTCAGTCAGCAGCAGAAGAAGGCCTTCGCTGAGTCCAGGCCAGACTTCAGATCATTGTGGGATAGTATACCCTCGTTTCTGGCAGGGGACGACCATTCCACCTCAGTCGCTTATGACTGGTGGTGTGCTGCATACCTGAAGGATGGCGTCATGGCCTCACACGCTTGCCATGTCCTGAAGGATCTCACCATGAGAGACGCCTACCAGGGATCTGTGCGTTGTGCGCAGCCTCCTTTTCATGAGCTGGCGCCAGGATCAACCTGGGCAGTTTGTAAGGTGTTCGAGGATGGTGATGAGGATGGCGAGGAGTCTGATGAGTGGGCAGGCGAGGGAACCTCCACCAAGGGTCTCACGGGGCCAGATGGCACTGAAGATTCTCACTACTTTTGGGCCTTGAGGGCTTTCGTTGCAGAGCTTGAAGCTAAGTTCTTGATGAAGGGCACCAAAGAAAAGGAGGATCTCTTGATAGCCAAGCCGCAGACCAACGAGCAGGACGGCCTCGCCTACGTGAAGAGTTGCCGACGCACGGAGGCAGCGCTCAACACCGGCAAGAGGGTGGAGGACTCCGTCGTCAGGCAGGACATCGAGGAGTGCATCAAGGGCCTGCGCATCAAAGAATATCGAGATCGCGTGTCCGAGCAGCTGCGTGTCAGCCATCCTGCCCCCAACAAGGTCACATGGGAGGACCTGGAGGTGATCGTGGAGGTGCAGGACAAGTTGAAGAACGATGCGGAGGCTTGGGCCCTTACACTGCAGCAGGAGCTGGTTCGCAGGCTCAACTGCGTGTACTCCTGCTACGAGGCCAGGCAGCTGGGGCTTGACCTGGCTGCACTAGTAGCAGCCATGAGGCGCTCGGGTTCTGCCTCCAAGACTGGGGACAGACGCAGGGACCCCAAGAAGAAGGAGCAAGCACAGCATGGTGGCGATGACGCCAAGAAGCCTGTGAGGGAAGCGAACAATGCTGAACGTCAGAAGCCTCCTTACAGTAAGGTGCCACCACCTGATGCTTCAAAGAAGTTCCAGTGCGATTGGTGCTTCACGCGCCTGCCCCATTCTCCAGAGCGCTGCTACACGGGGTGTCGTGAAGCCCGGGTGCCGCCCAACTTCCATAAGGACCGGCAGAACTCCAAGTGGCCGGACGAGGTCAAGAACGCCCAGATGCGCGCCTACAACATCGCGCACCGCTTTGATAAGCACAAGATGGGGATCACCACCAAGGAGTGGCTCAAGCTCCCTGAGGCCAAGCAGAAGCAGCCGCTGCAACAGCAGCAGCAGCAGCAGCAGCAGCAGCAGCAAGTGGCTGCCAGTGCCGAGGTTAAAGAGAAACTCGCTGCGGAATTGACAGGTCTCCAGGCAGGGTCACCTCCAGAGGATGACAAGGGCGCCGGTGCACAGGCCCGGTCAGAGGTCAGTGATGCGGAGACTGAGTACGACTCCCACTTCACCCAACAGGCTGAATACGAGGAGGATGAGCAGGACTGCCCTGCTGGGCATGGGCTGGAAGGTGGTCATGGTGTTGACATCGGTCACGCGCCGAGTCTCCAGGCCAGCGCCGCTGTCGCCTTGGGCAGCACTCAGCAAATGCGGGGCTTCCAGGTCAAGACGCCGGAGGAGTTTGACAGGGCCGCTCAGGTGCCTAGAGCCATTCCTCCCAACGTACTCAGTAGGAAGTTCCACCTGTTGGCATCCAATCTTCGCAGCGCCGTGCGCGCTTGCTCGCAGATTGCGGCCATCCTGATATCCCAGCACGCCATCGACCTCCCGAAGGACATCGAGAATCTCTTGGCGCTGGAGGAGCTCATGGGCAACGGTCCGAAGGATACAACCGAGCAACCCACCGAGGTCAACGAGCATGATCTGGGGAAAATGCACGCCACAGTGACGGAGGAGGTGCCATTGGATGAGATGCCCGACGGTGTGGTCGACAGCGCTGCCGCTCAATGTGCAGCCGCTGCCTGCGTGGATGACCTGGGGGTGGTTGACTTCAGCGACCATGGACATGTAACCTTCTCGATAACCAAAGAGGTGGTCGTCGAGGTCAAAGGGGGTCAAGTCCAGCCCAGCGGACTCAAACTCGGTCCGAAGCTGCACCACCAACTCGGAGAGGCGGTCGGTGTCGTCGGTACCACGATAATGATGTTTCTTGGAACCAAGGATATCCTCGCGGATACCCTTGGCGCAAGCCCGATGTAGTCTCCCCTTGTAGACCACGTCGACCGCAGCGTGTTGGTCAACGAGATGCTTCCGCAACGCGACAGCGGCGTCGGAGTTGCTGGAAGGATTAGGGGGCACCACAGGCGGGGTGCTAGCGGTTGGGGTGTCCCGAACCGCATCTATAAGCCGTATAGAGGCGTCCAAGTCGGAGTCCTTCAATAGGCGTTTACGAGCTCGAGTAGATGTTGCCATACTTTTGAAAGCCAGAGAAAAGATGATGCGCGGTAGCACGTTTGGGTGTTGTGGCGGAAATGGAGGGATGACGTAACGGCAGAACGTGCGGAGCGGCAAAAAGAGCGTGGGGCACTTGCAAATGTCGATGTGGTCGAAGGCGTCCGGAGCACCAGCCCAAAATACGTAAACCAGCGGGATCAGGGCAGGTAAAACAACGCAAATGAACATTGCCACAACCGAGCAATAGCAACGCGCGGTGCCCATGACTCGCAGCCGCAAAAGACGTCTCCCGTAAAATCATGTCCAAATCCTAGTCGCACCCAAACGCGCAAGTGCGCACCACCTCTTCCAGCGGCTGCTTAGCCAATCATGGCCAAGATAGCAAGTGGAATGAAAACGTGGATGGGGCCACGACCTACCGGAATATCCAAGTACACTAGATATCAGAAAGTCCCGTACTCGTGTGGATAAACTGTATAAGATAAATAAACCCTAAGCTGGATATACCCGGAACGGTCTCGGACGGTCTCGGTGTCTAGCCTACCTGTGACACAGCGTGTGTCACAGTACGAACCTACAGATCAGTCAGTAGTCCAGTGTTGGTCCTAGGAATCTGTCATAGGGGCCTGCACCGGGACTCCCAGTCAGGGCTGCCTATACAGATTTCAGCACGTCTTCCAACCTCCTGGAGGCGATGATTTCAGCCTATGCTGACCTGTCACACCGTGGCTCAGGGCACAAGTTGCCAGGGGGTCACGCGAGGAACATTGCGTACTCGCTGTGCAAATACGTGGAAGTTGGGGCGGCACACGTGCTGCGCTGTATGGCGCACCCAAATGCCACGCCCGTATACTACGTCTTCATGGAGGACCAGCGATGTCCCACTTGGCACGCCGAGTTCACGAATGAGTACTTCGCACGGGACGACCGGAAGTTCGCGTGCTTGCAATGGGGAACCAGGGAGTCAGCCGCGCCGTGGTTGATGCCAGCCCTGAAGGCCTTGGAGGCGCTGCGTCTTCCGCCGCCGCCACCACCACCGCCCGCCCGTCAGGCTCACGTGGCCGAAAGACCCGAACACATGGGTACGGCCTTGCGAAGGAATGTGCACGAGGTTCGAGACCCCCCTGCACATCATCAGCCGGGCGCGGGCGGTGCTGCGCGCTCGTCTGCCCCTTCTGTCAACCGCCATGGGACTGCTACTCATGTCGTCCATGCACCGAGGACGTCTAGCTAGGATTCCGGCCGGTCTTACCTCGCAGTGTCCTCCTTCTCCAGCTGCTTCGATATGTAGCGCGGAGACGCAGGCGTTCGAACGACATACGGACGAACAACGTGAGGCGCAGAGACGGACGCATTTTCAGCAGGGCTCCCCGGGCGCAGCGGGCGGGCAGCCCTGGTGAACGACCAACGCTGTGGCCGTGGGCCGCCTGCACAGGCGGTCCGCTTGAGGCCAGGTGTCCTGCGAGCGTGTATCTCGTTTGCAGGCAGTGCAGTGATTTGGTGGTGGCTGGGACGTGGTCCCATTCCCATGGTCGCCGCATGGGCGATGTGGGAGGCAATAGCTTGGCACTTGTCATGGTGCCCCTTTCAAGTCTGGTGGGGGCGCTTCGTGGCCTCATTTTTGAGCCACCTGCCCATATGGTGGTCGGCCGCTCGACGTTATCCTCTTCGTGCATCTTACGACGTCTGGGTCTTATGGGCTCTCGCCTACGTTACCTTTGGTACGTTTGGCTGCTTGTCGTGCGCGCCACAGGCGTCTATGCTGGCATGCACCGTATGCGTGCGGGGGATTGGATGGTGATGCCCCTTCGGATGGTGGTCGTTTCCTTGGCGTGCTGGTCACAGTGTGCGATCGCCCTCCTCTTCGTGGTCCTCGCCTGGCTCTGGGTTTGTGCCCGCATTTACGCTGAGGACATGGCGTGCCACGCCTCCTGTCACGTGCACTGCCCGCTGGACGCAGGTCACGTTCAGCATGGCCGTGGATGGACTGTTCCGACTCTGCGCTTGTCCCAAGTCTTCTTGTTGGGCCGCGTGCGCCTGCCCGCTCTGCCGGCCAGGTTGGACAAGCCTCGCTTCGCGGCGCGCTGGACACAGCTCCGACGCAATCTCCGCCTTCACCGCATCGCGCAAGCCGCCTACATGGCGCTTGTCCTTGCAGTCGTGGTCTTCACCGCTGCTGGTGGGAGTACTCGCTTGGCGCACGGGGGGTGGAGAGTGATGGCGTGCTTCCTCGCTTCGAACTCGCCGGCAGCCGCAGTGCATTTCAATCGAATTTTGCGATTTTTTCTGCTTTTGTGCGGAATCTTGTGGGTCGCTGGCAAGATGACCGAGTATGTGCCTACGTGTGATGTCACGTCACCCACACGCAGCGCTTGGGGTTCGTCCCCCTGCACTTCTTGGGAGGCTCAGCAATCCTCAAGGCAATGGGAGCCGGGCTGGGAGGCCAACGTCGCGGAGCAGGATGAGGTCTTGCCGTACACCGTGCTGGACGAGCTTCAACCTCTAGGTGACACGACAGTGACCAAGGACGAGGCAGCGTGGCTTGACACTGAGCTCAATGCCACGTTTGGAGGACATCCTGACTTCAAGGAGGAGCACTGGGAGGAAATGCGAAATGTTCTTCGCAGGTGCAAGACCACCTTTGCCAACAGTCCTCACGATCTGACAGGCTACAAGGGCAAGGCGGAGCACAACACGTTCTCCATTCCTTTCATAGACGAATCCAAGGCCGCCTACCAGAGACCCAGAAAGTACAGTCCGGGCGAGCAGGAAATCATTGACATTCATTGCAAGGAACTGTTGGAGTATGGCTTCATAGAGCCAGCAGCCAAACATTGCAGGCACGCGAGCAACGTGGTCGTAGCTGGCAAGAAAGATCACGAGACGGGCCTGTGGACCCAGACGGGATTCTGCGTGGACCTCAGGGGTGTCAACCGGCACTCCCTCAAAGACAATACGCTGCCGCACCGACCAGAGGAGCTCTACCAGAAGGTGGCGAAGGCTAAGTTCAAGACCACGCTGGATGCCACCAAAGCCTTCCATCAGATTCCCATGGCCACGGAAGAGGACAGGAGCAAGACGGCGTTTTGGTGGAAGAATCAGCTGTACCAGTACACCTCGATGCCTTTTGGTGCAGCTGGAGCTACTTCTGCGTTCGTAAGAATCATGGACTACGAGTTACGTCACTTGCAGCATTGCACGGTGGCGTACGTCGACGACGTAGTGGTCTACACGGATTCTACGCCTGAGCAGCATTTGAAGGACGTTGAGGACGTACTTCGCACCTTGGGGGACGCTGGCATCCGTTTGCACGCAGGCAAGAGTACCTTTGGTGCAGCCACGGTGGACTTTCTGGGCTATCGCATTGGTCACAACTCCATTGGCGCACAAGAAGCTAAATGCAAGGCCATCCAGGAGCTTCCAAGCCCCCAGGACAAGACTGGGCTCCGCTCGATCTTGGGCATGATGAACTACTACAAGGGCTTGGTGGGTGAGCCAGGGGGGGCAAACTACTCTGAGATGGCCCGCCCTCTCAATGACCTGCTCAAAAAGGAGGTCACTGACATCAAGGGAGCCTGGGGGAAGGAGCAAGACCGAGCACTTCAAGAACTGAAGGATGCTCTCTGTTCTGGGAGGTGCCTGAGGCCTATCGATTATGACAGACCCCTCATATTGTACACCGATTGGAGCACCTATGGCATTGGCGCAGTGTTGGGCCAGAAGGACGATGATGGGAAGGAGTACATTTGTATGGCGATCAGCCGATCCCTGAGTAAAACGGAGAGACAGTACGCCAGCTTCAAAGGGGAGATGCTCGCAGTGGTATGGGCAGTGCGCACACTGATGCAGTACTTGCATGGAGTCCACTTCACTTTGGTGACCGACCACTCACCGCTCACCACCCTGATGGAGAAGGCCGATCTTCAAGGGCAACACCTACGCTGGGCAATCAGTTTGCAGGAGTTCGACTTCACTGTGAAGTATCGTCCAGGTGCCAAGAACAGCAACGCTGACGTGCCGTCTCGCTACCCACTGCCGTCCACGACGGATGAGACTGGAGCGAGGCATGAGAGGGAGAAGGTGACTGCGTTACACGCAGGCGTGGGGGAAGTTCACACGAAGGACTTCCGTGACCACTTGTGCTTTATGTTGGCTGGGGATGCTTTCCCAGGGGAAGAGGCCACGCCAGAGGTGCAGGTTGCCAACTACTGCAGGATGGCTGCCATGGAGCAGCTGGGCACGGGACCAGTGCATCGTTTGTTCGACTTGCACTACCGCGAGGAATTAGAATGCAATCATGGGGACATGTTCGACACTGACTTACCTGAGCTGGTGACCGACTCTGGAAGGCTAGCCAGAGCAGCTTGGAAGGCGTTGAGCCTGGTCAGGCCGACGCGAGGTACGCACGGCGAGGGAAGCCCTGCTGTGTACAGCAATGAGTACTTTGAAGGTGAGCGCATCCTGAAGCCCGAGAAGGTGGACACCAGGGTGCTGGGCAGTCGGTTCTTCTCGCAAGCTCGGCAGGAAGGCGTGGTGTGCTACGAGCCATGTGGAGGCCTATGTGCTGGGCTAGAAATGTTGCTCCGCAGTGGGATGAAGGTGGATCGCTACCTGTATCAGGACATATCCCCGAGCAGTCGGACAGTTGCCAGGGCCAGGTGCACGGCATTGCTAAGACGATACCCTGACCTCATCTCGCCCCGTGCAATAGAGTTTGGGGCTCTACCCCAAGATCTGCGCGAGACCACCAGCGCCGACTTCATACGAGCAGGAGCTCTTCAAGGACGCCAGTGGGTCATGGTATGTGGGTTCCCATGCCAGGATCTCTCCCCTGCTGGAACACTCACAGGCCTGGATGGCAGGCACAGCAAATTATTTTATGAAGTGGTCAGGCTTCTGTCCACACTCCAGCAGCTGCAGCGGCAGAGGCCTCCAGGCTATATCCTGGAAAATGTTTCTCCGTTGTCACGCAGACCTGGAACCAAGATCAGGGACGAGGTGTTCCCGTACATTGCCAGCGTCATTGGTCGACCAGTGTCCTTTGATGCAGCACAAGCAGGCGCTTACGCACATCGATTGCGAGCGTATTGGAGCAACTTGTTCCAGAGCCACCAGTTTCGCTCCGTCATGAGCAAGGTGGTGAGACCAGAAGGACGAATCGTATCGTCAATCATATGCAAGGGCTGGCATCCCAGGCCAGTGATAAGGACAGACCGCGCGCCTCACTACGTGGTGAACGTGGTGGGAGAACCATTGAGGGCACTACCCACCATCATGGCGACGCAAGGGTCAAGAGCGTTCAGAAGAGCGAGGATGGGCACCGTGGTGCGCAACCAGGACGATGAAGACGCCGAGGAAGAATCTCGAGAAGTGAACCTCGACGAGAAGGCGCGAGCCATGGGCTACAGCGCAAGTGAGCTACGCATGGCCGATGGCCTGAACGACGTAGAATTGGCAAGCATCCTGGGCCTGGCCATGGATCGCAGGGCAATGGAGCTGCTGATGGCAGTCGCAGAAGCGAGCAGGAAGGGGCTCCCTCACAGCGAGGAATCCCCAGAGGCAGAGAATTCCCCAGGACAGCCCATCGCTGTAGACAACAACTGGGCAGACCACGAGAGATCGGACCCTCAGCAGAGGCAAGCTTTGCTGGCGGAATGGGTTGAGAATTCGAATGCATATACCCAGCAGGTGGCGAAGACTATGACCCATCGTGACTGGGAGGAGAAGCTGCAGGTAATGTGCTCGCAAGGGCAGAAAGGTGCAGAAGGAATTGGAGCCCAGCGACAGAAGGCTGGAACCAAGAAGAAGAAGAAGAAGAAGAAAGAGTGGCAGCTCTACACCGTGGCGCAGTATCGTCAGAGACATGAGAACCACTTCGTGAAGGAGGGCGCAACCCCAGCAGCTCGCGTGGATGTGCCTGCCTGGAGTCCGCCTGCCAAAGAGTCGGAGATGAAGCTCCCCAGGTTGGCGTGTACCACCAGATTCGATGACCTGATGGCCAGCGTGGCTGAGCAGCAGGTAGACCGTGACAAGCATCGAGATATACACGATGATGCATGGTGCCTCAGATGGTTGAAGTCCAATGGTAGAGTGAGGTTGCCAGAAGAGGAAGTTCGCCGAGTGAGGAGGCGAGCAGCACGACATCGATGGGACGAGGCCACGGACGAGATCTACATGGTCACTATGTCGGGCAAGGAGGTGAGAATACCTAAGCCTGCTGACCGTCTCGCGTTGGTAAAGGAATACCACTCCAGAACTGGACATTGGGGCATAAGGCGGACGCAGCATCTTTTGTGGCAGCACCATTGGTGGGCCGATCTGAAGAAAGACGTGGAGGCTGTGGTCACTCAGTGTGAGACCTGTCAGCGTGTGAAGACTCATTATGCGAGAGAGGAGGCATGTTTATCCCCCCTCGAGATCGTATCGTTCATGTATCGCTGGTCGCTGGATTTGGCATGGCCTTCGAGGAGAGAAACCAAGTCTGGCAACAACCGAGTGCTCATCATGACCGAGCACTACACCAGGTTCATAATCTGCGTGCCCATTCCTGACAAGGAGGCGAGCACCATCGCAGCGGCATTTCGCAGTCATGTACTGGCTGTGTTTGGTGCGCCGGCAGAATGCTTGGTGGATGGAGGTAAGGAGTTTGAAGGTGAGTTCAAGCAGCTGTGCAGAGACTGCCTGATCGACCGGCGAGTCACCTCACCAGACTCACCAGAAGGCAATGGGCTGACCGAGCGAGTGGTACGCACTATGAAGTTCTGCTTTAAGAAGCTTGCCTTGGAGAAGGGTCTCGATTATGAGTGGGATGAGCAGCTCTGGCCACTAGTGCTGAGCTATAATGCAGCGCGCCAGGAGTCCACGGGGGTGGCGCCGTTCACCATGTTATTTGCCCAAGAGGCAGTGGTGCCGCCTGATTTGAAGCAGGCACCCAGCATAGATTTTGGTGCTGAGATCGAAGATGAGAAGGATGCCAGAGTCAAGGACCTCCACCGGAGAGCACAGGTGGTGAGGCGACTTATGGTACACGCTGGTTGCAGCCTGGAGGTCGCACAGCATCGTGATACACTACATTATGAAGGGAAAAGAGGCGGGGGCTATGAGCCTAGTCCACACCAGTTTAAGGTGGGCGATTTCGTCTACATCAGACAGAAGCCTCGCAGCGGCATGGAAGTCGCGACCAAATCCGCCATTCTGAAGCTGGTCAAGATACAGCGAGATGGCGTGGTGGTGCTTGAGGACGCCACCAAGTTAAGAGAGAAGAGCACCGTGCAGAACATCGCGCCATGTCACCTACAGGTGAAGGACCAGTATGACTGCAGTGCAGCCTTCCCCAGCAAGCACCTAGCATGTGAAGTGTGCAGGAAGACTGATGGGGAGGCAGAGATGTTGTTGTGCGACGCATGCAACAGGGGGTACCACTTGTGGTGTCTGACCCCAGCACTGAATGAAGTACCAGAAGGCGAGTGGCTATGTCCCAGGTGCTCAGGCACGGGGATGCAAGCCGCCAACGCGGAGGTGCAGACCCAGAAAGACGAGAGTCCTGGTGCTCTAGAGGATAGACTGGGCATGAAGGAGCAGCAATTGAATGAGAAGCTGTCCGCGGAGATGCGCCTGTTGCCAGCAGACGTGGGTCCCCGTCGGGTGGTGAAGGGAGACAAGTTTCAGCCTTGGCATGCCATCTCATCAAGGGAGATGCTGTTGAAAGAGAGGACATGTTCTTGGGCATGCCAGATCAGATTGATTGGGGAAGGCAGGACAAGCTCTCTGAGGCTGTGCAGATCTTCATGCCAGGGCACTGGAATGAGGGGCATCGCACGGTGCTGAGCAAGAAATATCGGGAACAGAAGGCCATGGCAAGGCAGCTGAGGGATGCACCTCTTGTGCCTGCGTTGGCTGAAGAAGAAGTTGAAAGACGAGGGGAGTTGAGACACATGACTAAGGCGCAGGTGAGAGAAGCTAGCGCGCTGCAGTGGGGGCTTGAACTAGTTATCACAGTGCCCTCTGAGGTGAGGCGTCTGGCAACAGAGGTGGACTGGAAGTCCGTCGATGGCGTGTGGGACCCATGGGCAGGCACTGGGGTCATCAGTGAGGTGATGGTGGAGCAATGGCCGCAGTTGAGATTCATGAACAATGACTGGAACTCTCAGTTGGGTTGGTCTGAGGCGCATGACGCACTTCAGCCAGGTAACTATCGTATATGGAAGGAGAAGTATGGCGTCTGTGATGCAGTGGTGACTTCACCTTGGTTCGCGGCGCTGGATATCGCGTTTCCGTTGGCAGTAATGGCCAGTCGTGTGGTGGCATGTGTCCACGTTCCATCTTATTACTTGACAGACATGACCGAGAGCAGGGCTGCGTACTTCAGACGATTGAGTCAGACAGGACGCTTGCATGTGATTGGGCATCTGGAACATGGACCTATTGGCCGCAGGTGTATGTGGGTCTTGGTGTTCAAGAATCCGCTGGTCAGAGCCAGAATGTTACAGGGCGGAGAAGGTGAAGGCATTGGTATGTTCACTTTCAGTTTGGGCAAGTTCATGGCAGATGGTGATACGACCCAGTATGCTGAACAAGCCCATATTTGAGTCTGTGCTACTGCACGCAGCAGCTTGCACATGTCACCGCGCGCGCTTTCGGTCACCAGATCCACAAAGTGGTACTCGTTATCGACAATCACTTTGAAGGCTCCAGAATCCATTGCGTCCCTTCAAAATGCCAGCTCAGCATATTTATACAACCAGTTTTATTTTTTCATCGCTCATCGTAACAAAGGAGTCCATAAGTACCATTAGTGCTCCCGTTTGCGATCATTCCTCAGCTTTCCTTCAGGCAGATGCAGCACCTCTCAGATACCAAACGGTTGAAACCCGCAAAACGCAAACGGTCCGCGAAATGGACCTTAGAGGTGGACCTTCCGCGTCAGCTCGTAAAAACGGTTTACGCGTGCAACCCGACCATGACGGACAGGCATTCCGCGGATAATACCTGTTGGGATTCGAAAGGGCATTACGTGCGGTTTTGCGGCGATTCTTTCTGCTGCACCACGTGCGGCAGCTCGTTCGACGTGGGGTGGGATCCGCCCACGTCCGATCCGTCCTTTTTACATGTGGGGATCGACAACACGGAAAGGGACGTCGAGAAACAACGTGTCACCCGTCCGTTGGAAACGACGAGCCTTGAATTCGTAAATCGCGCCGCGAGCGAAAAGTCGCCCCCCCCGCCGAACGGCACCATCGCGTGTTTGGATATTATCGACACGGAGCGGAGCGATTACCCGAACAAGAATTACGTCAAGTCGTACGCGCTGAAACACAATCTCCCATTGCAGAGACTCAAACAGGTTGCCGAGATGCGCAACATGATAGAGTCGCGTTTCGACGGAGACCCCATAAACCACAGAATCGCGTTGCCCGACAGTGACGTCATGGAAATGCTCCAGCTCTACGCGTTGTACCGCGAACTCTACAACGCGAAAGACGAGTTTTCAACGTACATGCCGCTGTGCTTACGTCTGGTCCAGCTGATACGACACTGCAAACCGACATCGGACAACAAGGACAGGAGCTTCAGGCAACAGGTCAGACGGGTGCTGAACCATCATTACAACATTCCCGTGGTGAAGGATGGCACCACGTCTCAGATATACGTGCCGACGAGCAAACAGTCGGATCCTCCGCGGGACATCATTACCATGGACATGAAGAACGTGCGTATCATTTTGACGTTGCTGCATAGACTGCTAGTGTGCGACGCGTGTAACAACGCGAACACCACGGACATGTGGTCGCGTCTGCTACAGCACGCAGACAACGTAATGCCCATCGTGATCAACAAAGTCCACCTGCCGTACGCGATTCCCGCACTGTTCAGTGCCGAAAGACCCGCGAGCAAGCCGGCCACCGCGGACAACCCCAGCAACCTGATCGAGAGCATTCTGCAGGTGCATGAGAAGGTCTTCAAAGAGCGGGACCGAAAAGTGCTGCTGCATAGAGCGAAGCACGATCCAAAATACGCGGTCAAGGTGTTGCAAGGTCGTCGCGCGCAGCTCGCCAGCATGACAAACGCGACCCTAGAGGCGCCGCCGGACGCCAAGCTCACGCGTAAAGAGCTCGCCGACCGTCAGCATAAATTGACTGCGCGCAAACAATCCGCGGAGAAGCGACTCGAAACCACGGACGACCGCGTCGACGACGACAGGTATCAGCTTGTGCAGCTGGCGTACAGCGCAACCTTCAACAACACTTTGACCCTGAGGTTTGTGAGGTACATAGCGGGAAATGAGACGCGCGTAGGTTACAACGACACCAACGGGAGAATGCGATACGTCGTGTGGGCCTTTCTGTTTAACGACATAATGACTTTTACGCAGGCTCCTAGATCGGAAACAAAAGCCAAGGGACCGCGAACGCGCGGACATACTTAGTATTATGTAATTGTAATGCGTCTGTTGCTGTACACGTCAACGCGCCCTGCGAAAAAAGGGGTTCACATCGTCGCGCGCATCGTCGATGCGTTGTATAAATATGCGCGATAACCTTACAGTCTGTTTACCGATCCGTGACGGTATGGACTCAAAGAAACGATGCCACGTACCGCATCTACCGCCTATACCCGAAAAACCTCCAGACGTGCCGGAACCTCAAAAACCGTGCATCGGACGCCCTCTGACCGTCATGGATGGAATTTATCTGACGGTGCTGTGAGTCGGTCGCAAAATTTTTGTACCGCTGATATTACCCGTAACACGACGCCGAAAATGCAAAGACGAACACGGTCGTCGTACCGACGAGACATGACTATCGGATCTTACGTTCGCGTAGCCCCACTTTCCGAAGAGCAGTTACTGGCCATCGCCCAAGATCTTGACACCAAAACGAATCGCGCGTGCGATGCGGCCCCGAAGGTTTTGTGCGATGCCACCGACTACTCGACGTTTTATCATCGAGCACAGACGTGCTCCTACCGAAGCGTTTCGGGCGATCACGCCATTTGGAAGTACTCCAACGACGTCACCAAAACCATGTTCCTTCTAAAGACGTGCGTTTCCATCAGAAAATCCGACCCCTCGACGTACTGCGAAAATCTCGAAATGCTCATACCGCACCGATGGCTGAGGGCCCGTGACGAAGACACGGTCGCGCGAGTTACGAGCTCGGACAAAACGCTGCAGTGGACCGCGCACTGCATGAACGCGGCGATGTGCGCGACGTGGGAACACTCTTGCGGAGCTCCCCGCAAAGCTCAAAAACCGTAACGCAGATCATAAAGGTTTCGGCGCGCGCCGTCATGCAGCTTTTGGAACACGACATGCTGCAGGACGATTTTAAATGGGAGAACTGTGCCCTTTACATGAACGCGCGCAAACGGTACACCTTCTGTTTTATCGACATCACCAGCGTAAACCCTCTAAACAACAAAGCCGCATTCGGCAAAAGGACGCACGTCAGACCTTGCAACTGGCGCGCTCTCGATGAAGGTGTCGATACCAAGCGAGCGCGTGATTTCGCGTGGCATTACGCGATCGCGCTGCTGCAACTATGCGACACGACGCAGTACGACATCGTGACACGCCTTTTTGCAAACATCAGGCAGATGAACGGCTGTGTAAACGTAACGCAACTCAATAAGCTGATAAAAAAAAACCTCAAGATACCACGAAGAAACGTGCTTCTTTACAAGCGCGCCGCGCACTGTTTTGAAGTTGCCAAAACCGGAGGTCACTACGCATTAAAAGAGATGCTCAAACAGATGGTATGAGCAGGCGCACGTGCATAAAAAAAACTAAGTACATATTGTAAATAAATACCTATCGACATGACTGTATTGCTACGGTTGGTGTTGGTGGATATGAAAATTGCTCACTATCTCCCGCGCGGTGCCTGCCAGGATCTTTTTTTTGGACGATTCTTTCTGATCGCGTTTGTACGTATCGACGTGGAAGGATCGTTCGCGAGCTTTCCCTCCGTCCCGTTCACCGGTTGGTCCGACTCGAGCAAACCATCGTGCGCCGCGGTGGGCGCCGCGGGGACCTCCATCATGGGTTGGTCGGTCGATGCGGACTGCATGGGAGATTCGAGACCTTTATGTTCGCTCTCGGTGGGCACCCGATCGGGCGCCTCGACGCTTGAGCAACCGACGGTGACGGCCGGTTCAAGCGCAACGGTTTATCATCACTACCAAGACCTGATGAGTCCACACGCGCACGTAATCGAGTATCGATTAAAATCCACAAATCTGAACGGTTTTGAAACCCGTTTAGAGAACGCGTGCGACTATGATAAATGCGATAGCAATCGTTGCGGTGATCAATGGCGCAGAATTAATTATATGGATATGTATCGTGGCTACACGCATGGGTGGAACAACTATAATCAAGCGAACTACCATCACGAAGGCATCAAGCCGGGAGACGAATTCGGCGACACCGACCGCTTTATCAAAGTGGACGATCCGAGGCTGCCTTACAGTTTGCACGCCGGGCCGACTTTTGTTAACGCCCGACGCATAAACAGAACCTTCGATCAGGACACGTTGTACGGAGGCGGTCGGGAAAGCGTCTCAATGCCTCCTCCGCCGAGCCCTCCCCCACTGCCGCCTTTTGCAGGGGCTTTCCCCCACATTGAATTTTCTGCGCACAAACAACGGTCCAATATGTATTTTCCAGGTCATTACGACAAAGGCACCATTCAGAAAGTGAACGGCGTGGACGCCATGCGCGACAAAGTCAGCAACTACCTGCGTACCAGCGAGCCCAGCGCCGCGTTGCGCGGCACCATGAACGAGATCGGCGAACTTACCGTGGCGTATTGGCTGCCCCTTTACAATAACGACAAGGATAGTTGGCACAACACGCACGAGTTTAACCTTATCACCACGACCGGCAGGCGCGCGCTGCGTATTCAGGTGCAAAATTACAACCACGACGCGTGTCAGCATCGACACTACTTGACCGTACAGGTCGATGATAATCGGTTCCAACACCACTTTTGGGGTTGCAGCGGTAGCGGCTGCACCTGCGGTATGAGTTACAACGATCGCGAGTACATGGCGTTAGTGCTCGTCACCTTTTACAACGAGATGCAATCGATGGACTTTTATTTTGGAAACATGGCTACCAAAGGCGAGGCCGTAAAAGTCAACACGTACTCGGCCACCGCTTACCCATACATGGGCGTTCGCGATCCGCTGCACGTGGTGTTTGGAATGTACGCGGATCCATTAGCTAACTCCGACAACTACCGTTTTTACGCGAATGGTCGTATGCCATTTACTAACGCCCTGATCTTGGATAAAAAGGTGTCCTTGAGCGAAGTGAACTTGCTCCTGGGCGACGGTTTCGGCGGACCTCTGCCACGTCAATTTTACGCTCACGTGCTGCACTGGTGGCCCATGACAAAAAGCTGGTGGGAGGACGTCGGACCGTACCGTTCGCATCTGGCCGAGTACTACTTACCGCACGTGTCGGGAGATAGCAGCACGAATCACTACTGGGACGCTCCGGCATTCGTCGATGAGTTAGGCCGCGACTTGACCACGTTCACCAGAAACGAGCCGGGCAACGCGTCTGAATTTTTCTTGCAGTACGACAACACCACGAACAAAGATCAGCTCCGGTAGCAGTTTCTGTATCGTCATAACACGGGGCGCTCCGTGCATGGACATTGGGCCAACATCCAAGGAATAAAGATGGTGCCCTACCAGGCGTGGATCAACGAGCAGCCCTTGCTGTCGCCCCCTCCGCCTGCGTCCCCGCCACCGCTGCCGCCTCCGCCCATGCTCGACGCAGCGCTCAGCACGCCGTACTTTGCGAACGTCACCACCTCCGGCTGGTACTACCCCGGGCAGCCGACGACGTACGATCGCTTTCCTCCAAACTCCGAATTCGAGCACCGCGCCCGGGTGTTAATGTCGGAGCCCAATCTTGATCTGGCAAGGGGTGTGTCGGATGGTGATTTTAGCTTGGCTTTTTGGACGATATTACCACAATACGTACACAGCTCTGCCAGTGGGCAGATGTTCATGGACGGCACTTTTATACCTTTGACAATTACTTTCGATAACAACTTCCGATGGGTTGTCTGGGGATCAATGCATAACGCTAATAATCGACGTTACGTAATGTTCAATCTGGTGATATACCACGAAAACCAGCAAATTAAACAACTTTCGTTTGGCGTTACAAACAGTCAAGGTTTAAACGAAATGTCGTCCGATACTTCGAGAAACATAAATCACGCGCTTGCGCATATGGTTTTTATTCGCGTCAGCGATGATGGAAGGGACGGGTCACTATTTGTTGGTGGGCAAGCCTGCAGCGTACACGACCCCGCCTTGCAATGTTCCACGGGCACGCCTTTGCTGAAAAAGGTTTACGATCGATACGAAGGTACGCGCGCTTCTTTTAGCACGTCAAGATCCGCCAGGGTCGTGGTCGGTACGGGACGAGATAATATGATGGACACAGCACAGTTACCTGTGACGCAAATTATCATCTTTGATCGTGCATTAGACGATGATGAGATTGGGCAGCTGTACAACGACGGTACCGGAAACTCTTCCATCCCCGCCAACATACTTCCTCACGTGGTCGCATGGTACCCGATGCAGCAAAATTGGTGGGAGGACATCGCCCGCTCCAGGGCGCACCTCTCCGAACGGTGGGTGCGCACCGTGAAGGACCGAACTTCCGCATACCACGTTGTAAATCAAAACATACCGAATTGGTTTGAGTCAGAATATGTCATCGCCCGCAACGAACCAGGAGACCGGTCGCTATTTTTTGCCCGCGTCGTCAACGCGAGCGCCGATTACCGCCTGTGGGGCACGGGAGAAAATCATGGTATGCTTAACGTCGCTCCCGTCGAACATCAGACGTGGCAATCCACCGACGACGTGCCTTCCACCATTCTAGACGAGTGCGGCAGCGAACTGGTGCACACAGTCGCCCGCGTGGGTGCCAACCGGACGCACGTGGAGAGCTTCGGGTACTTTCAGCTAAAAATGTGCCCTGGCGACCAGCTCAACTTGGTTTGGGCGGGTTACCACAACCTGCAGGAGACCGCATCCGCTGATTGCGCGTCCGACGGCCTGCGCGAGGTGGTCGGGTACCAGAGCTCCGGGTATCAACAGATGTTTGCCTTCACCGACCTTGCCCCAAATCGCAAAGGACTCACCCGCTATTACCGCTGCGACATTCACTGCGGTGCCACCGCATCTCGTTTCGAGATCTCCATGGACGAGGACTGCGAGCACATGAACACCACGTACCGGGTGGCGCTCGCCAGCCAGTCGTACGTGACCGGGGTGCAGTACGACGTTGGTTACCTGCCGCGCAGCACGAAGGTGCGCGTCGCTATGAGCGGCGACCCGGTAGGCGCTGGTTTATTCGACATACCGCGCCCCTTCAAATCCACGCCCGTGGTGCTCGCTTTGAGTGATGCCGGACTTCTGACCACGGATTTCCGCGTAGTCTTCGACGAGGAACGTTGGTTGGACCAGCGGAATGCGGCAAGCGTGTTAACAGAGTACGAAGGGTTCTATAGCCCCGACGGAGGAATACTACGCGTTTTTGGGTGCGCCGCTCCACCCGCCAATAAGGCGTATCCATATCTAATCGAGTCTCCGGCGCTTGTAGATCCCTCTGATGAGCAAGAGGCTAATTCGGTAGACGAGGGAAATTTTGTACCGGACGGTAACTGCGTCAATCTGCGTTTTGCGGACGACATTTACTTTCACCAGGAGCTCGGAGTAGGCTACCGGCACCTACTCGCAAACGGCGATCAGCTGATCGTCTACGGCACAGAGATGCAGTCCGCCGACGGGCTGACTTTGCTTTGTTCAACTTTGCTTGTTGATGCCGATCCGCTGGAGCAGTACATGCCGCATCGCGTACAGGTTAACGCCGACACCGGATTGGCGGGCTATGCGTACCGTTTTATGACCGCGCCGCGCAACCTCACATCAGTGCAGCTCACGTTACAACAGGGCGAGGTTACGCCGCGCAACGTGCGCGTGAGACTGATGGATAATGGTTTGCACGACAACTTTGCGGACGCTGAATCCACCAAGCATGAAATTGATGGTAACGTGCTTACCGTACGCTTTAAATCGACTTTGACGCGCGTAATCTTGGTAAGTATGCGCCCCAACAACGCGGACGAACTTCGTTTGCGTTCCATGCGCGTGTACGAAACAAGGGCTAGTGTCGCCGCACCCTCTGCGCACACGGACCTCGCGTTCTACGCCTCCCCGCTTACGTCCAAATTCGTGTTGGTCGGTAGCAAACATGCAAGAGATCACGCGGGCGATCTGCAGCCTTTGGACACGGGCTCCACAAACTCTATGGGCAGTTTTGGAAACGCCTCTTTTGATGATAATTACGTTGTTATGATTTCGTGTTACTCACCAATTATCGCCGATGCGATGCGCAATCAACAATTTACGCTCATGTTTTGGACTGTTATGACTAATCGACACAATTACGGTCACTGGTTCCGGGATTCAGTGCACCTACGCACGGAAGATAATCGATTCTACTCTATGGAGTGGGTAAACACCGGGCAGCAGAGATTTACCTTTAGGTATGGGCGCGAGACGCACAATCCTACGGGGACGCATACGAATGAGGTCAACGTGCACCCGCGCACCGAGTTGCAGTACAACCTGGACGGTGCGCAAACGGTAGCACAATTTGTGGCCATGACAGTGAGTGGAGCTACCGCGAAGATCTACGTCGGCGGATTGGATCCAACGTCCACCGAGCTTGAGTTAATAATCAGCGCAGCCATCACATCCACAACTTTTCCAAGTCAATTTTCGGGTGACGTCGGTCGTTTATGCTTAGGAATGGACCCGCAATTTTACGTGCAAGGACAGAGTCCCATCACGAACGTGCTATTGCTCAATCGCGGACTGAGTCGTGAAGAGATTGAAAGTGGTTATTACAATCGCGGTCAAGGTGTCACGCTCGATCCATCGTCGTCTGATCAGATCGCTTGGTGGCCCATGACGCGAAACTGGTGGGAAGACGTGAGCGGTACGAATTTACATCTCCGCGTACTGGAAGGCGCTTCCTACCAAGGCATGGAATCGATTGTTTGATATTCTGATACCATCGATATATCAGAATATCAGAATCAATTGATGCCTATTTGATACACAATCAAAATATCACAATCAATTGATACCCACCTCCGAGAATTACAATCGATTGATGCCTAATCCGAATTATCACCATCGATCGATTCTCGATTTGCATTATCACAATCAATTGATCGTGACCGTGGGACATATCAGAATCGATTGATATTTGCGCGTGACACGCAATCACATATCGATATGCAGTATATAACTCCCTAACCGATCCTTCATTCTTGAATTCTAGGCTTTTCATTCGTCTCTAATTTGGGTTCGCTGAAGTGTGTTTGAGATGAACCAATAAACATGCAAATGACACCCATCCTCAGATTGGAGGGGGCGTGTTGGAGGCTCTCGACTCGATTTGGTGGCATTCCAAAATTAAATTTTTTGGCCGCGAGGACCTCAATTTACAGTGTGACGGAGTGTCACGACTATTGACGAACTATCGACTGCCTGTGTGAATCAAGATGGGTAAACGTGGACGTGGAAGTAAGCCTAACCATGTGAAACTCGTCGCCCAAGGGAAAGGCCCTATCAAACGGACGCAGCAAACCCCTTTCGACCCTGCTGGCAGTGATGATATCGTTTACAGCGTGCGAGAGATTAAGGCAGAGCGGGTGGCAAAAGGCAACGCGCAATGGCTTGTTGGCTGGGAGAACTTTCCAGATGCGAAACACGACACTTGGGAGCCGGTAGAAAATCTAGCCGGCCTCGAGACCTTGATCAGCGAATTCCGGCAGCGGTTCAAGGAAGAGCAAGAACTCCTTGAAACACAAGCTGCTGCTGCACGAGGTCTCTCCGGCCGAAACTTTGCATACATACAGCTCATTCATAGACGAACACAATGATATATTGTTTGTTCACATCGCGCCTACCCCGTCATCGAAATGCGAACGTCATTTTCAGTTATGGCACTCCAATTTAGTGATTGTTAACGCCGAAAAACGCCCGCGCCTAACATGGGTTCTGGACGCGAGTACTCTGTATACACACCACCGCCACGTGGCGGCGAGTAATTTTAACGGAAATGATGTTTTTTGAAAATGTTTTCTTACGGCGCACGCTCTGAGCTTCCTCCGAGGACTAGTTTCAGGCAGTTTAGCTCCGGTAGTTTATTTAGTCTGTGAGTCGGGCGTTAGTTTAAGGCAACTTCGCGGGAATATAGCGAAAAAACGAAACGCGCAAGGGGTGTTTCTCTTTTTGGAAATTGAAATCATTTCGTGTTTAAAAAAAATTACGCGTTTCCGAATTTCGAGTCTATTCCTGTGTACCTGCATATTTTACCTCGACTTGTGCGACTTTCAAGCTTTGCAAAAGGCGTTGATGACGGCGTGCTAGGGTAGCATAGCTCTAGCTCGTCGGATGCTTCATCCCTGCCGACCACAGCTCGTTTTGACAATGTTTGACTGCTGTGGAGCCCTTTGAGCGCTCGCTGTCACTGGATAGAAGTCCTTCCCTGTGTCACCGTATTATTTTTTCTGAATTTTCAGCCCTGCTGGCTTTGTGCGCGCCTGTGACGTGAAGCGACCGATTACTTTCCAGACTTGGACCGGCCGTTTGCACCATTTTCGGGAAGACTGACCTCTGTTTATGCTGTTCGCAGGTGGTCCTATCATATCCTAAGAGTCCTACCTTATCTTTTGAGGAATCCTGTGGTAGTCTTGTATGCGGTTGTGAAAATCACTTCATTGGCCCGGCTCACTCTTTTCCTGAATCTCGACTGCTGCGTCTGAAAGTTCGTTTGCTCACCATCCTGATCTCGGGGTCCCCTCATTTTTTTCTGTTGGCGTGAACTGGTGACTGAAAGTTGCGTGCTGAGTCATTTTCGCTTGGCAGGTGTTTTTCCCCTAGTCCACACCTTATGAAGTTGCAGAGCGTCTTTTCACCAGCTTGTGCTGTGCGTTGAGTATTTTTCTCATGAGAGTTGTACTACACTGTGAAAGTATTATGCATATGCTTGGGCGTAGTGTGCATTTTAAGTACACAAGATAAATGAGACGCTTGTTTTCCCACGTATTGGAAGTCCCCCCCCATCCCCACATAATGATGTGCATTCGGTGAGAAACACGCGTGTGGCTTTAGCTCAAAAAGAGCGCCGGAACTTGTTTCGGAGATCTTAGTTTGATGCTGAGAAGCCACTGCCATAACCTGGCTGACCAGGTCCTAAAAGTACGATGTTGGGAATTGGGGCACGCACAGCAGGCAAAGGGATTGCTGATGCACAACGGATCCACGGGAATTTTCCCGTCTTGGTTTGGTGATGGAAACCTGTAAGCTGTGGTGCTAGCGGAGTGGCGGGAACGGTGTGAAGCGTCCCCGCCGTCGATTATCTTTTGGGTGAACTCCGTCCACAGTCACGCGTTCCTGACTGTCTGTTGCAACCGAGGAATTTTACTGTGGCAGTAGCTCAAATAAGAGCGCCGGGAACATTTTCCGGAGATCTCAGTGCAAACCTTAGTTGCCACTTGCATGCACAGCTTGTACACTGTGTCTTGGGAGTATACAAGACACTGCGTACAAGTTGTGCTGAAGTCGCACACAGTAAAGCATATATTTTATATCATATTCCCCTTGGAAATTCTTTGCTTCATTCTCTGCTTTGAGCTGAGTGATTATGGCTTCAAGCTCCGTGACTTTCTCCACCTGATTACCCCTTGCCCGCTCAACCGAGGCATATTGAACTCGAAGGCTTTGAAGGGAACGTGCCGTAGTTTGTGGTCGTGTTTTGACAGGACTTTATTCCACCGGTCCGACGTCTGTATCAGCACCATTGCGCTCCGTAGCTTGTGCTTGAATGTTGCTTGCACCCTTTGGAAAACGGAACACTTGGTTTCCTGTTTGGCCCCATAACCAAAGAGGGGTTCCCCGTATTTTCAAAGTGTTTAGGAGAGGACACGTATTATTAAACCTGATATTTGAAGTGTTCTCAGGAACAAACACCTACTGAGAGTGTGAACATAGGGTTTCTGACCAGAACTCTAAGCGCGTGTGGTGCACAACATGATATGGCATCACCAACATATATATCATAGCAAATACAGATGTTATGCATGTTTTCAACAATATAGGGTGCCGTGTGCTTGATAAATGTTGTTCCGAAGCCTCATTTACGCAGCATGCAAATAACCATTGTCGTACGATAGTACTGGCATAGGGTACCCTGACTTTCACACACTGTTTTGACCAATTTACTGCGAATCAGCAAAAACGGTCATTACCATTGGATTCCTCGACATCAAGTTACCTAAGTGTGTCCTACATATAACTTATATATAAACAGTTTAAGTAAGTTAATGAACCCTAAGCGAAAATCGTTTTTAGACCCCCCGTAGGTGCGATGTGTTGTGATAGGATTGGTAAAACCCAAAATCTGATACCCATTAGGGCACAATTGGTTATCATGAATGGTATCGATAGGTATCGTTATCGTTCTCAGTCGATAGGTTCGAAAAATTATCGTTATCGTTCGATTATAAAATTTGACTTATTCATCGTTATTTGATAAGTTCAAAAAATCACGATACCGAGCCTTGGTTGATATAGCCTCGGTAGAAATTTTGGGGTATCATATCAATTGATATTGCCTCGGTAGGAATCACTATCAATTGATGTGCATTTGCTAGAATTGCAATCAATTGATAATATAATGTAAAAATCACAATCGATCGATAGCTGACTTCTTTTATCACAATTTATTGATAGGACAATTTAGGATATTACTATTAATCAATTGAAAATTTGGAATAATCAAAAACTATCGATACTGCTTGTTCCAACCGATTCCATGCCTTGCTTCCTACAGTCACAGTCAAGATCCTAATAAAAATTTCAAAAAACACGAATTTAAGCCTGGAGAGCAAAATCCGTATTATCGCATGGTCGGTGATCAAAATGCGCCGTTTCGTTGGAACCCCAGCTTTTACCGGGGGCAGTATCACGAATACAATCTTTTATGGTCAGGCACAACCCAACGTGATCCATATTCTTACACGTACAATACTCACAACTACATGCGCCGTAGCAACGTCGGATCGTACGCGTGTTCGCGAACCACCACCTGCCCCACCAATTACCGGTACATGAGTCTGATGAATCTGGTGCAGGCGCCCAACCAGACGTGGTACAACCCCGACGCCGCAAACGCGCTCACGACCTATCGAGTGGCCGATAGTCAGTTGATCGCACCGGCGGTGGCAGACGCTAAGCACTACGCTCACCCCGAGACCAGCCACTTCTACTACACGTCGAGTTCACAATTTAAAGCACAGAGCACTAGCAATGATTATGCGGCTTACAACAACTATCAGATGGGCCACAACCTCACGGTGCGCTATCGTAATGACTGGACGCGGTATGCGAACATTCTCTCATCAGGAACTAGCGTGCGTCTGGCCCAGGCGATGAATGGACGCTCGTTTACGTTCAGCTTTTGGTTGATGCTGGATGGCAAAGGCGGGTACACGACACCAAACAGTTTCACAATTGCTGATTTTGGTGGCGATCGCGTTAATCAAGGTCTGTCGCGTTCATTTGAAATAAGATTTTGGGGGGCCGGAGCCAATCATAATCAGCGCATATACATGCAAACTATGTTCAGACAATTTCACAACAGTTACAGCTCTCAGACGGAGTACAATTTTTACTACACTTGGGAGAACATATGGTTTTTTCAAATGAATGACCTAAACGCTATGCAATCCAAAGCTCAGATGATGACATTAGTCATGCATGCAAATGCAACTTTGGATGTGTATCTTGGCAACATGAACCCTGATGCGTCCAACGTCACGGCTATTGTCAAAGGCAAGATTGGTAATAAACAAAGTAAACAAGCCGCCAGTACTGTTGGTTCGGAACCTGATATGCTGATTGACAATGCCCCCTTTTACAACTTTTCAACAGACACGCGATTGTACGTCAACTTGGAAAGAACTGCCGCGCAAGGAATTATGGCTCTTTGTAATTTGCTGGTACTCGATCGCTCTTTATCACAAGAAGAAGTGACAAATTTGTTTGAAACTGGAAATGTTAATTCTTACGCGCAAAATGTAGCTGCGTGGTATCCGATGACCGCAAATTGGTGGGAGGACATCGGTCCTGATCAGGCTCATTTCTCCGAGCACCTAATACACACGGCAGGTTACAATCACGCGAATTTTCTGTTAACTTACGGCCGCATTCTCGCTGAGAATAGCGAGCACATCGGGGCACCTGGCAACGCGTCCACCTACTTTCTGCGCGCCTTTTGATTCCAGGGTAGAAGTCTTCCAAAATTCTTTACGGCCCGTAAACTATATTTCCGCTGGCCCGCTTTCGGCCAAAACGGTCAAAGAAGAACAATGCCCGCCGCAGGCGCGAAAATTTGAAATTAAGTATGGGGGTTTGATAAAAAGTGGCATAAAATGCCTATATTTTTGGCCGAAGTTTGGCCGGCTCATATTTTTGTGCGGCCCGGGGGCGAAAGCCCCTTCGGCCCGGTTTCGGCCCGGAGCGAGCTTCTGCGGCCCCGGGCCGGCCCGCCACGGTAAGACTTCTACCCTGTTTGATTTAACAGACATTGTCCCCACGGGACACCCACAACCCTCCCAGGAAGAGCACCTCACAACTTGAGGATTTTCATTTTTTGCAGGCTCCAACGGGCAAACCCCGTGGCCTTCTGCCAAAGTATGTCGCCACACGGGACATCATTCAAACTCATCACAACAAAGTATATCACTATAATTTATTTCAATTCACCATTAAAGTCATAAAGACTTCCCAAGAAACCACCAAATAAATTCCACCCCAAGAAGGGAAAAAGGAATAACACAACACATTCACACCCGCAGTTCTCTACACACAGACGACTGACCACCGTAACACAAGCTAAGTAGATTTCAAACAAATAAATTCAAACCGGGTCCCGCAACTGGGCATGTCGACAGGCACACTTATAACCTAGTAATTGATAAGTGTAAGTGTGACGGGGAGACAAGGTGGGAGAGAGGAGGGGAGAGACCAGAGAAAATTAACTACCTGGATTGGTTGCCGGGGTGAAGTTGGCGGGCTGGTGGCCCACTTGAGGTGACCAAGTCCGCAAAGAAAGTTTCCTCCCGACCGGAGTTGGAGTCAAAGCCGGGGCTGAGGGTGCTCCAGCGTTGAGCCCATTGGGCATACCGTAATACTGCAAGTAGTGCAGTGCGCGGATACACCCGTAGGCGAGAGGCGCTTGAGGAAATAACGGCGTTGGAGGGAACGAAGATTGGTGCGGTTGGGCACCGTGATAGCGCACACCGTGATAGAGAGCAACGCAGAGCACTACACCCCCGAGGCACTCACAGGAGGGTCCGAGGTCCCAACACAACTTGGCACCAGAGGCACCAGAGACACAAGATTGGAGACGCAAGATTGTCCGAGATTGGAGACGCAAGATTGGAGGCAACGTCTCCTTTTAGGGGCCGGAACAAGAGTCGCCGTTCCCGCAACACCCAACCGAGTCGCAGTCATAGGATTAGGTACGCCAATTCGCGCACAAGGTCTGACACCGTACCGGTTGTCCTGCCGAGATTCCATTGGGTCCGCAGCAGGACAACCGGAGCAACCTCCACCATTGGGGTTGCACAAAGAATTCTTCATTTCGAAAAAGAATTCTTCATGACGGACGTCTCATTGCGGTCGGCAACAACGCCCCACAAGACAATTCTCGAAAAAGGAGGAGCATATCGCCATTCCCAAGGAGGCTCCGAAGTCGGAGCAACGAGCACGCGCAACGGATGATTAATTCAAAGAAGTAAGTTATGACGAAGAACTTCGCGAGTAGAGGAACCCGGCAAGGAGGTCGCACCCGTCGTTGCTGGCGGAGAAGTAGTCACACCATTGGAGACAACAGCAACTCCCGGCCCAAATTCTCATCGGCCGGTCTTGCGGTTCTCGCTACAGCCCGGGTGGACCTGAATTGCATCATCTGACCTACGCAACGAAGTTAGAAAGTACGAAACTCATGATTGAGAAAGAAAAAATAAACAAAACCACAGGGGAAAAGCGTAGACTCGTGAGCAGGCAGGAAAAATGAGTGTTTTGCAACACGAAATTGCAAGTTTTAAAGCAACACCAGCGATACCACCGGAGATGAACAGACGCTTCATGACGCTTGTGATCGCAATTCAGAAACGATCTGGCTATGGCTCCCTGATGACGCGTCATCGCTGTGACGGGAGAATGCCAAGGATCAACAGCACCGTGACTGCTAAATTTGCCTCGATCGTGTCACATCGCATCCAAAACAAATAAACATGACTCACCTGTCCGACGTGGGCATATTACATTTACGTGTCACTCAAGGGACTCTCAAGGGAAGAGGGATGCGGACGGCTGTATTTAATTTTTTAAAAAATCATTTGGTTTTTATCTTTATCACCAGTATCACGTGTTTTCTCCCATAATCGATGATGATATTCCCATAAATATACCGCTACCGATACCGCTGTCGCTGTCGCTCGGCTGCGCAAACCTGCGCTGTTGTGTCGGAATAAGGTTGACTCCACAAGAAATTTCGCAATTTTATTTTACCTTTGCGTATTTCCATGCACTTTGCGCGAAAGGATATCATACGTCAAGTGAATTGGGCAAGTGAATTTCTCAAAATTGCGTAGCAGCGTCGGGTCTTTGGTGAAACGCACATACGCAGTGAGCATCGTCGGAACCGAAAATGCGCTCCTTCACCGACCTTGCAGTGGTTTGGGTATGCAATGCACGCGGGATCTTGCTCAACCAAACATTTAACGCGTTGTTTCTAGACGCACTGCAATAGTTTCTTCCCATCGAAACGTAAAACTCTCTGGAATATAGTGCAGTTATTCGTCTCTTCAAATTGCATTAGTGTCATGGACAACTGTGTCACCCATACTATGGCCATTATCTCTAACGAGTTGGCACTGTGGGACAAAAAAGTAGACGATGTAAGCCAAAGAACTCAACTCGAACTGGATCTACTCAAACAAGAAGTTATCACAGCAAGGTCAAGACTCGAAGACCGTATCAAGGTGCTTCATCTCTGTTCACAAACACTCGCCAGATATACGCACGTGCCGCTTGCGTCGAAGTCTCCAGACAAGTTCACAATGGCTGCTTCACTGCGCCTCGAAATTTCACGACTGTCGTCTAGCCGTAGGGGAGTGCAGTCTGCCATGAGAACGGCGCGAAAATATTCTTTACTCGCCCAAACATCGGTTAGAAAGTTGCCCAGTTTCGAAGCGTTCCCTTAGCTTCGCAGCAGCTGTGCGCAGCCGAGGGTAACGCGGAATAGCATTGACACGAAACTCCGGTATCCTTTGTGTACTAAGCGGGCACCATCTCGGAGGCTGTCCGTACAGACCGCGCTTCGCGATCTAGTCCGAGCCTATCAGCCTCCCGAGCGCTCCTCCATTTCGCCAGCCATCCACACGTAAGTTCTGCTATGAACCGTGAGCGAGCTCTCTGTGTGGCGTGCGACTTCTTAGGTGGCCCTCATTATCTCGCATCGTTTCTCGAATGCTCGTGTTCCCTCAAACGCGTTTGTGCGCTTGTTTCGGGATAGAGCCTCGCCGACCTGGCTCCGAGTTGAGAAAGTTTGACACGGCGGCTGAGTCAGCATCGCTAACTTCTCCAGCCCTGCTTTTGTTCTCATGCACTGCTATGGTTCTTCGCGTGCTCGAGACCATGATTACACTTCACACGAGGGCCTCGACCCTGCTCGCCATACGGCCCACCTTCCAAATCCAAATATCACACAAGAAGCAGAATATGGAACATATAGGAGCGTGTGCTTGACCGTGGCATAGGCGCCTTTCCACGCAGTTCTAGGGTTTCAGCCCTGGCTAATCCGTTGGTACGCGTAACTCGAGCGTAGAGTTGGCGCCTTTCCACGCAGTTCTAGGATTTTAGCCCTAGCTCACCCGTCGGCACACGCAACTCTTGCATAAAAGCGATTTTTCGCTGATCTGTTCGATGCGATAGCAGAACGCAAAATGTTAGTTCAGGTTTAGGAAGTGTTGGTTGGGAGCAGAATATGCGACGAGGAGGTCCTGGACCGCGGCGGGTCCCCCACCCCGAGCTCCGCAAAGAGAGAAGCCCAGCCACTGCAGTCACACCCAGGTGCCGCCCCAAGCTCCGCACTTCCGCACGCACGTAGGGGCAACGAACACAAGAATGAATGCAAGCTTGAATAATGAACGTATTCCCCTTCCCTCGGCTGTCTTGCGGGCTTTCCACGCGTGGAAGGCTAACCCGAATCAATCGGCCATGCCACGTGTGCCGCGTGGAGGGCTCTTGCACCAGCCGCGCGCCTTTGACACGCAGCCGACCTCCCTACACGAGCCAGGGGCTGCACCTGCAGGCGGCGAGGCTCTTGGCCTGTGCAGAAGGCTATAGGGCCGGGCGGTGAAGGTGGGACAGGCCTTGCAGAAGATGAGTTTTCCCACGAGCTGCCACACATTCCCACTGAGGACACACACACAGACGTCACGGGCATCTGCATCCACGACTCGGACCTGCCTGGAGAAGGTGTGTTGCGACCAACGAACCATGTCGGTCGATATACGTCAGTGGGACAAGAGTCCTAAGGCCTGTGTGGCCTGAGGGCTAAACTACGTCACTCGCCGTGCTGATTCCATGTCTGCCGCGTGGAGGGCTCTTGCACCAGCCACGCGCCTTGAACACGCAGCCGACCTCCCTGCACGAGCCAGGGGCTGCACCAGGCGGCGAGGCTCTTGGCCTGTCGATGCTGAAGGGCCGGGCGGTGAAGGTGGGACAAGCCTTGCAGGAGATGAGGTTTGGCACGAGCTGCCACACATTGCCACCAAGGTCACACACACAGACGCCACGGGCATCTGCATCCACGACTCGGACCTGCCTGAAGAAGGTGTGTTGCGGCGACCGCGCCATGCAGGTCGATATACGTCATTGGGACAAGAGTCTTGAGGCCTGTGTGGCCTGAGGAAAGGGGCGGGACTTGGGGGTCCGCGGGCTTTGCCGTGCATCGCGAGGCCTCTATGCCTTCCTGTGCTTCAATAGTATAAGCGCTCATATGAAACTATGACGGAAATCGCCCTCTGAGATGCAACGGAGCTATAAATCGGGGAACGGTTCAGAAACTGTCCACGATGGCAGATGGCAGATCTTAGTAGTTCGATTTTCTCGTTTTCCCCGGTTTTTGTTCGCAGTGTTCGTGTATATTCCTTTCTTGGCTCACTCACGGGAGGAGTCTTACTGCCTGTTTGACCATGTATATTTCACAAAAACCATGATACTAAGCATGTGCACGCATTGAATAATGATCCTAAGACTGTTAGTACCAAGTGGGTACCAGCACTCTGAGGATCCGCTAACGCCTTCTTCACATTTTAAGATTCTCCTCAAGCGGGCAATTTGCGCCCGGTTGCGGAGTATGTGTTTTCACGCAAAAGCGGACTCGTCAACGTCAGCGAGTTCGTCGGCAGCGCCGATTTGGTGGGGTGCGGTTGTGTGGGGTATGTGGGGGGTACAGACGATGTAATTCGCCGCTGGGCGAAGCTGCGAGGGCAGTTAGATGAAAAAGGGGCCGAAGGGTTGCGAAAGATTCTTGATGATGATTCAAAGTGGGATCCTGAGAAGGACGGACTCGTGCAGTCCCCCTTGGCGGTCGTTCTCCTCGCAGCGAACAATACCCGCAGACCGTCCAAGTTTGTGAAACCCAAAGCGCCCAACCCCTTGCAGAGAGTGCTGACTAAGCTTCCGTTTTGCAGTTCTCCGAAAGCTAATTATAGGTGGGTCACCCCACCACGTACTGCCGTCCTTTCCACTCTTCCCCACATGCTGTCCGACCTTGCGTGGTTCTTCTCCACATGCGGTCATACGTTGCTTGGTTGGCATCTTCATGCTGTCGGGTCTTGCACGCTTTACATTCACCAACCGCCATGCTCTTCTTGCATCTTCCCGCCCGTGCGGTCATAGCTCTGTAGCAACCTCTCTCTCCCGTGCGGTCATGATCTGCAGCGACTCCTCCGTGTCACGCTGTGCTCTCCCTGCATGTGTGTTGACACTCAGAGGAGAGGAGAATCCGTCCATCGGGTTGTTTAGGAGTCCCTCCACTCAATATTCTTGCTTGAGTGGGCGCAGGGAGAAGGACGCCCCACCGATTTCTTCAAAGGCGCCGGATGGCGCGGTTGCGTACGATCCTCACCGTTTCGAACCGTCGTTGCCTCGAGGAAGTGTTGTTGCACCTACTAGCGTGCCAGATGACAAGTGGACGGTGGGCCCCGCCACCCAGATCTGAGATTTCAGGTCTTCACGAATATGTGAAGGCGAGCCGTGCTACTGGAGGAAGTTAAGAGCTATGCCCAGCAACTATACCTATTTTCATGGGTGGAGGTGTTCCATCAGGAACTTTAAAACCCTTCGATCCTGGTTCCTTCTTTCAATCTTTGCACCATGTTCATCCTTTTAAACTTTGATCCGTGTTTCTTCTTTCAATCGGTGGTCCGTGTTCCTCCTTTCAATCTTTGGTCCGTGCTCCGTCTTTCAATCGGTGGTCCTTATTCCTTCTTCTAATCTTTGTCCGATCCATCGTTGCTTCATTTGCTCCCAGGTGCTTGACCCGCAGAACTCGTTTCGGCGCGGCTGGGACGTTGCGGTGCTCCTAGTGCTCCTGTACACTGCCTACGGGGTGCCCTACCGCCTCAGCTTTGACAACACGCCAACCACTTTCTCAACGGTGCGCCCCGGCCGCCTTGGATGCGCATGACCACCCATGGGTGCGCCCCGGCAGCCTTGGATGCGCATGACCACCCATGGGTGCACCCCGGCAGCCTTGGATGCGCATGACCACCCATGGGTGCTCTTCGTGTTGCGCCCCTACACGAACAGTTACTCCTCACAGCCTGGTGGGCTCCTCGTCATGATTGACTGAGATGGGCTCGTGGCGGTGGGTATTCTAGGGGGGCATAGCCGGTGGACTTCATATTAGGGAAACGATCAATGGAATGTCACTGCCTCCGGCTTAGCCGATCGGGAGTATAGGGCCCTCCAATGGACTCACCGTGTCCACAGACTGACGAAGGGGGTAAACTCCGGGGGATGGCCGAATTGCAGACCTTGGATACCACCACGGATGCTATCTTCCTCATAGACATATTTATGAACTTCGTCACCGCTGTAGAGGTAGGAAGTAATTCAGTGCTCGGGTTGCCCTGATGCATGTGGTCCCTGCGCTAAGTGCTTTGGGCCGTCCGATGCATGCGGTCCCCGTTGAAAGTGCTTTGGGGCGCGCAATGCGGGCCGTCCGATGCATGCGGTCCCCGTTGAAAGTGCTTTGGGGCGCGCAATGCGGGCCGTCCGATGCATGCGGTCCCCGTTGAAAGTGCTGTGGGGCGCGCAATGCTGTCCGTGGCGAGCAGGATGAGAAGCAACTGATCTTCAGTCACACCGAGATTGCGAAGAAGTATCTAAAGGGGTGGTTCGCTGTGGACTTAATGGCATCTGTCCCCTGGCACTGGCTCATGGACGACGGCAGCATGGGTCTGAAGATGAGCAAGGTGCCAACAGCTCGCCTGGTCTCACGTGATTGTCTTACGGAGAGTGGCTGCCTCATGGATTGGCTGACCCTCGAGCCGATCCGATGGCTTGCAATGCACCTGCTTGCTGTGGGGGGTAGGTAGCAGGTGTTTCCCGTCTCTTCGTTGCCGGGATTGTGCCAGAGCTGACGTGGAGGGCAGTGATCTCGGAGGAGCGGCTGCAGGTGATGAGGCTGCTGAAGACGTCGCGCTTCGCCAAGCTGATCCGCATGATGCGCATGCTGCGCATGGTGAAGGTGCTCACGAAGATGGCGGACCTCGAGCGTGACGTGTCGCACCCGGGCCTGCTGCGCCTCATCAAAATTTGTTTTTTCATAACGGCAAGTCCCCCCTCTCCCCCCTCCTCAGAGGTCTGGGATTCCTGCGGCTGCCTGCAACTCCAGCGAGTTTGTCCAGGCACTGCATGCTTATTCATGGCCAAATTATTGAATATAGTCCAATGGCAATATAGGTTGTTGTCAGCCATTTTGATACATCCACGCCCGTCCTTTTCACCGACTGGGCGAGGAGGCGTACGGGTACACAATGAAAAGCGTCTTGAGAATAAGGGCTGTTCAATGAAATAGTCCTGATACAACAAGGTCCGACGCAGCTCGCCGTAGACCGATATGCTATGATGGCATGATAACCTTTCCCAAAAACGAGCGGCCGTACGCAAAACGGCGATGGCAGGACTCCTGTATTTGACAACTGTTTTACTCTTGCAGGTTCTTGTTTTGAACCCGTACTCTCCTCACGTAGTGCGTGAAGATGACGCGCGCCGATCTGCCAATATCGTTCACAATATCCCAATATTGTTATCAGAAAACTTGTATATATTTATAATTTAAAACTAGACCCAGCGGGGGGACCCCCCCACCCACACCCCCCGGAAATTTAAATGTTTTAAGTTCTAACAGTTCGATCTGTACAAGCCTTGGTTGACGACGCCTCAGCAGTAGTAGCAGGTAAACCTTGGAGGATGTCGTCCCACGTTGCCCGCTCGGAAGGCTTGAGATGGGCGCGGTTCTCTGGTGTCTGCATTAAACAATCCAAGAAAGAGAGAGCGAGTGTGTGTGGAGGGCGGCATTGAAGCTCCTTGCGAACGAGGATCTCCCAACTGTGTTTTTTTGTTTAGAGGTGAACTTTGTACCCCCATCCCAGGACTGAGGAACTTTGTAGCACGTCACAACCTGATGAAGCAAGGGGGCGCCTCGGGAATGGGTGGACAGGTCCTCGTGCATTGGTTCGCTTGCTTAACACACACAATTGCCACAACCCATGAGAACAAGCCAGGGACATCGCTACGAAACATTGACTCATTGTTCATGGTATGCATTTCCCACGAGTTGCGCACCACCATGCACCGGGCAGGCACCTTGCCGGAAGCTGCGGCGCCTGCTTTTGCTCCATAAGCCGTTCCACCCCATGTTGTATGATCGTTGCCGAAAGCTGCGCCCCGCCGTGCGGTTGTGCGATGAAAGCTGCGCCCCGCCGTGCGGTTGTACGATGAAAGCTGCGCCCCGCTGTGCGTTTGTACGATGAAAGCTGCGCCCCGCCGTGCGGTTGTATGATGATGAATGCGCCCGCTTCGTCGCGGTTGTACGATGAAAGCTGCGCCCTGCCGTGCGGTTGTACGATGAAAGCTGCGCCCCGCCGTGTGGTTGCGCGATGAAAGCTGCGCCCTGCCGTGCGGTTGTACGATGAAAGCTGCGCCCCGCCGTGCGGTTGTACGATGAAAGTGCGATGAATGCGGGGCAGGTGGGCTGTGGAAACGATGGGGCAGGTTGATGGGTACCTTGATAAAGATCCTCAGAATCAGTATATGTACTGTTTGTATTGGGTTACCACCATCATGCTCGGGCACAAGACAGACCCACAAGTCATCCCCGTCCTCGCCTCACCACCCTTCACCCTTGCCTGACCGCCTGCCTTCCTCCCTCTTGCATTGCTGCCGTGCCCCTCTCCTCTTGCCCCCATGCTGGCTGAAGGTGCTCTCACGAAGCTCGTCGACGGAAGGAGTTGGAAGCTTGCTTGCTTGCTTGCCGTCGCTGATGACGGGAGTCGAGACGCTGATACGAGCGGGGGAGTGGGACGGTGATGTTTGATGCTCCCGGCAGTCGCAGGCGACGCTCGTCTTGACCCTTTCCATCTTCTGGATTGGTAGCTCCGTGTTGGTGTCCGCCTTTGGTAATGTCATCGCCCTTGTGGGGGAGATGGACCAAGCGGAATCGATGCATCGGATCAAGGCAAGCCCACTCCACCCCCGTTCTCCCCCGCCGCCACCCCTTCACGTACCCCCACACACTTCTTGGGCAAGCTGCAGAAAATCCAGATAAGCATCCCGAAGTGTGTGCTGAATCCATTAATTCCTAGTCCCTAGTGTGAGTGCATACTGCAGCCTATCTTCTATGGCTAATTGGTGCCAAAGGATTTGCGGGATAAGCCACACACACACACCCGTCTCCCCACAAAACCCGAAAACCCCCACAAATATCCTCTCCATGCACACACATCCGGAGCCTCGCTTCATCGAATGAACGCAAATCCAGGACTCCCTAACCCCGCACCACCCCTCTAATCACTACCTTTAGGTCGCTGCAACAAGGCGGCCCCTAACCCCCTTCACCCGCGGCGATGGGGTCTTATTGCCGATCAGCTCGCCAACCCTTGATCTCAACCCCGATCCATCCACCGGTCCTAACACATTCCAGCCAGCATCCCTTGTCGCGCCTCTGGCTGCAGCCTTGTTTGCACTCCTGCCCAGATGTCCGGCGCTCGAATGGGTTTGGATCAGTTCGGCCGAAGCGCTGCACCACCCAGGGCGCTGCCGTCACAGAACGCTGACAACTCTGCGATCCGAGCGTGCGCCCCCGATATGCACGCCAGCGCCGCCCGCTGCGCCGGGTTCCACGCGTTGCCGCCGGCTCGCCGCATGACATGTTGCCTCCGGCTCGCCGCATGACATATCGCCGCAAAGCATATCGACGTGTGCTGCGCTGCTGTATGCTGTAATGTGGTGCTGGAGCATGCTGAGCTGTCGCAGGATGACACATGCAGAGTAGGCACATTGATGACATTCGGACACGTGCTGTGCGGATTTTGCCAGGTGGACAAAGCTCTGACATACATGCGGCGCCTCCAGGCATGCCACTCTCCCCCCCACCACCAGCTGTGTTGCTTGCTGCTCCTGCCACGCCGCCGGTCATACAGAGTCGTGTCAACGCCAGGAGCCGCAGTGCTGCCGGGGAGCGGCGCTAGTAGCTCCTGCCACGCCGCCGGTCATACAGAGTCGTGTCAACGCCAGGAGCCGCAGTGCTGCCGGGGAGCGGCGCTAGTAGCTCCTGCCGCGCCGCCAGTCATACAGAGTCGTGTCAACGCCAGGAGCCGCAGTGCTGCCGGTCATACAGAGTCGTGTCACGCCTGTGAGCCGCAATGCTGCCGGGGAGCGGTGCTAGTAGCTCTACCTCTGCTTCGCCGGTCATACAGAGTCGCAAGGTCAACACCAGGAGCTGCAGTGCTGCCGGGAGCGGTGTGCTAGTAGCTCCAGCTGCGCCGGCCGGTCATACAGAGTCGGTCAACGCTGGTGAGCCGCAGTGCTGGGAGCGGTGCTAGTAGCTCCTGCCGCGCCGCCGTCACAGAGTCGTGTTAACGCCTGGGTGACGTAGTGCTGTGCCTCTGGAGCGTAAGCGGTGGGGCTCCTGCCGCGCCGGTCATACTGAGTCGTGTCAACGCCAGGAGCCGTGCAGTGCTGCCGGGGAGCGGTGCTAGTAGCTCCAGCCGCGCTGCCGGTCACATACAGAGTCGTGTCAACGCCAGGAGCCGCAGTGCTGCCGGGGAGCGGTGCTAGTAGCTCTAGCTGCGCCGCCGGTCATACAGAGTCGTGTCAACGCCAGGAGCAGCAGTGCTGCCGGGGAGCGGCGCTAGTAGCTCCAGCCGCGCCGCCGGTCATACAGAGTCGCCTACGCCAGAGCCGCAGTGCTGCCGGGGAGCGGCGCTAGTAGCTCCTGCCACGCCGCCGGTCATACAGAGTCGTGTCAACGCCAGGAGCCGCAGTGCTGCCGGGGAGCGGTGCTAGTAGCTCCAGCTGCGCTCTACGTCCATGCATCTGTGTTGTGCTGCTCAAGCGGCGTGTAACATTGCTGCCCGCGACCGCGAGGCAGCTCGATCGGACGGGTCGTGATCGCTTCTCACCCCAGCCTCGACAGAAACGTCTCCCTGCTGACATCCGTACCGTTCGTTTGGGCTTCCATAAATCCGATTTTGTCTGGCCAAGTGGCGAGCGCCCTCCATGGCACTGAGGGGGACCCTCGCCAGGCGCCCGATAGCCCCCTGATGACCTCCTGCAACGTGCCCCAGTCTTGCTCCGTGGCGTCATGCGTCAGGCGCCTCACTATGGCGTGATGCAACCCAGCGTGTGGGCCGCACGAGACAGAGGTTTGCTCTCTCCCTCTCGGATTCCTGGCGTCGGCGCCTCATGTATGACGGCGCTGCGTCACACGTCTGGATTTGGCTTGAATGCCAGGGCCCTCGAGGGCAACACCGCATCAAGCTCTCGCCACGCCCTCACGCGGGCATGCGTTCTCGGGCTCGCGTGACTCGTGTATCACATTATGCCTGCATTAAGGGGGGCAGTGGTGGAGGACGATGGGTCCAGTTGGAGAGCCCGGCCCATGAGCATCTGCCTTCGGGCGCTCGGGTTGACTAGACACCCCTGGGAGCCCTTTGCACTTTCTACAACACACGGCCAATTTGTCCTTTCTCCCTCCCTTTACTCTCTCTCTCTCTTTGATCGAGATACAGATGTGGTACACGTGTGCGCTTGCAGGTGCCTCGGACGCTTCGTTCTCGAATCACGGAATACTATGATACGCTGTATGAGGCCACCAAGGGGATAGACGGCGAGGTGCGCGCTGTGTGTCCTGCACTGTGCCCTCACCTGGGAGGCAATGAACAGACTGCGGGTGCAGAGGCTTTGCCGCTGCCAGAGCCTGCAGGATGCTATGCATCTCTGAAGCTGTCAACAGCAGCCTGACTCGGCCACGAAGGCCCACCATCCGAGTCCCTTCAGTGACGGGCCTCTCAGGGAGCCGTCGGATGCGAGGTGGCCGCTCAGGGCCGCTGGATATCGTGTCCCCGGCGCAAAGCCCAAGCGCTTGCGGGCGTGCCAAGTGTCATTGGGAGACCTTCACACCAACGCTCTGTGCTGTCCCGCAGACATTCATGAATCAGTTGCCTCGTCACCTGCGGCAAGAGATGGCCATCTTCCTCAACCGCGGCCTAATAGAGCAGATGCCTCTCTTCTGGCACAGCTCGGTGCCGTTCATGGTGGCCGTGTTCTTGTGTCTCAAGGTGAGTGCTCACCGCTTGAAACCTGCCAGCAGTGCCGCCCATCCCCCGTGTGGGTATATCCCTCGCCAACGGACTGCGCCACTTTTGTGAGCCATGCGACGCGCTTCAAGCTTCCGAAGCTGACATAGGGAGACGTCTGATTGCGCTGCGTGGCTGCACCTGGTGGCACCTGAGAGCCTGCGCGCAAGTGACGCAAGCGCATGTGCCCGGCATGTGCGCCATCGTGCCCGGGATTGCAGGCCCGCGGGGACCGCATCTGCGAGTCTGCTCCCGCGCCGCAGGGCGTTTCACGGGTCCGTGGGAGCGGGCGGCATGCTTGTCGCTGCAATAAGTTGAAGATGGTGGATATTTTAGAATTGGATCCAACTTTTCAAATTGTTTTTCCGAGTACCGAACAATGAAGGCGGATCCATGGAAGGCGGCACACCCCGCAGCCAGAGCCCCAGCCTCCGGTGGGCGCCGAAGCGCCTGAGCCTGCGCGAGCACGAGCTTGTTTAAGATGGGCAAAATGGCACACATCGCCCTGGCCTTCTTGAGCATTTCCGCAGTGACCGCATCAGCCTTACCCACCAGCACTCCCAAGACAACAATGAAGTCCAGCCCCCCTTGCGCACCCGGTATCACATCCGTGAAGCAACTGGCAACCCCCCGCAGGCGAGCAGTCCACCAACTTTTTCGGCTGAACGCCGAAGCCAACCACTGCTGCCTCCACCATAACTCAAGCTCTTTATAAGGACAGACCTGCGCAAATCACTGAACTCAATCAGCTAATCAAAACGCCGTTGTGATTGGTGCATGCATGTACGTGACGTGTACGTCACGATATGCCACGCCATTTGTCCCTCAGACGAGCGAAGCAAAGAAATAAATCGGAAAACGAAATTTAGAACTGATGCAACGCGACGAGACGTCTCATCGTATAAAACGAAAACGAATCGTCAACGTCGAACGTGTTGCGAGTCTAGATAGTGTCATCGCAAACAAATCGCCATCGTCTACCTCACTCGCGAGGTCACGACGCGGCGTCACGAGTAAGACCATGTCGTGACACCATACATTCAACAGATCAACAGTTTATTTCCTTGAGTCCCCCGCATTTCATGTTGTTGGGAGGCCGTTGTCCCTGTGGTACCATTCTGGCGGGCACTGCCTCTTGGAGAGCTCGGTGGATTTGTCTGCCTTTGCTGCAAGGAGAGGCAGAGGGTGGTGAAGTCCACGTCCTGTGTTTTCCCTTGATTTTTGTGGGGAGCACTTAGGTGCCCGCATGTTTTTGTTTTTAACCATGGGGTGTCCAAGCTGTGTGGTTTGACTGCATTCATGGCATAACCATGGACCAACAGGTCCCATCCATCGACCGTGAGCCACTGGGGGGCATGCCAGCAGGGTCCGCTTACTCCGTAACCCTGGGACCAACAATTGTTGGGCTATGATCGGTCACGTCGTATCATCTTTCCATGCTGCTTTGCATCTGAGTTGCGAATATGTATGAGTTGGTGGTATCTTGTCACGGCCCCACCCTACTCCTGATTTGCTTCTCACATCCACTGGGATGATGGTGGGCTGGCTTTTGTCGGCTGATCTCATGCCATTAAGTGTGT